>PVJN01013705.1:0-48217 GCA_004026805.1 Lasiurus borealis
TCCCAGGGGAGGAGGCGGCCATGGGGGGGGGGGGGCGGGAAGAAACCGGGGAGGGCGGCCCAGGCCCCAGCCTTACCCCCAGAAGGGGAAAAACGGCAGCGGGACGTTCAGCCCCAGGGTGAGCCACTCCTGCGCGCACAGGAACATGATGCAGAAGAGGCTGTGGATGGAGTACTCCGGCAGCACCAGCTGGAGGGGGAGCGGGGCCACAGGCCGGGTTAGAGGAGGGACAGTCACCCCAGAACCAAATCCGTCTGCCTCGTTCTCCACCCAGCCCCCCCCCCACCTGACCTCCGCCTGAGCTCCCGGTGAAACCAAGCCCCAGCCTCCCCAGGAGGGAAGGAAGACCGCCGGCCGCTTCTCTACCCACGAAGGCCGTCTCTGCCCATCTGTAACGACCCCGATCCAATCCCGGCGCCTGCCCTGTGCGGGCCTGCCTGGTGCCGAGGAGTGGGGAGGAGGAGAAAAGGGCAATGGCTCTTTCCCTGGAACCCCCAACCTGCGCTAAGGGACCCTCAGACAGAGGAGCCCCTGGGGCAAGCAGGGACTTGTTCATCAATGCGGGGTCTGGAGGTCTGTTCCCCCTTTGTCCCCAAATGAATCGTCGGCCGCATGATTCATGGGGGGTGGGAGGGCCAGCTTCCCCTCCCCCCCCCCAGCTCCTCCTCACACAGCCTCCAGGTCCCAACCCCTTCTGCCTGGCCCCTGCAGGCCACCTCTGCGCCTCTCGAAGCACCAGCTCCTTCTACCTGTGCCCAGTGGAACTGGGATTTTGCTAAACTGGGCACAGCGTCCTAAGCGCTGTCAGGAGCCCTGATTCTAAGTCCCTTTGTTCAAAGGAGGCCACTTCCTCTTTAATTGCTCTGAGCACAGCCCCCCATCCTACCCCACCCCCACCCACCCCCGCCCAGCAGTCAGACCGGGGCTGGGAGGGTGGCCCAGCCTCTCAGGCTTCCCTGAAGGCCTCAGACCCCTTCATGCTAGGGACCCCCACAGCCAGGACTGGGGGGCGGGCTGACACATTAACTTGTGCGCCCTCCTGGATGTCACACCGGTCTTAGCAAATGCTTCTCTACATCCAAGCAGCTGAACACAAAGTCGCCGAGTCCAGAGTGCAACTGAAAAAGTCACCGTGCTGAGACCGGTTTGGCTCAGTGGATAGAACATCGGTCTGCGGACTGAAAGGTCCCAGGTTCGATTCCAGTCCAGGGCATGTACCTTGGTTGTGGGCACATCCCCAGTGGGGAGTATGCAGGAGGCAGCTGATCGATGTCTCTCTCCATCGATGTTTCTAACTCTCTCTCCTTCTCCCTTCCTGTCTGTAAATTAAAAAAAAAAAAAAACCTCAATAAAATATATTTTTTAAAAAAAAGAAAAAGTCACTGTGACATTCATCAGTCACCGGCCGGCTGTGTAGGCACCCAGATCGGCGGTGGCCGTGGCCCTCAGCTCTGCCCCGCCCGCCGCTCCCCTAAATGCCACCGCTGAGCATCGACCTGACCTTGTCACTCTCAAGATCAGCCCCTCGTGGGTGACCCCTGGGGCCTGGGCCGGACCCGGAGGAACCCGTCCCAGAGCATCTCCCCGGGGCTCGCTCCTGCGCCCCCGGAGGGCAGAGAAGGCAGGCTGCCTGGGGACCCGGCCTGAGGTTCGAGGGGCTCCTCTGGCCTGGGAAGGCACGGGTCACTGAGGACCGGGCCGGGCGGGGGCCACAGCGGGCTGTTCCCCACCCCTCACCCTCTGCCTTCCCCCCCTCCTTTAGCGCCCACAGGGCACAGCCACCTCCCTGGGGCAGTTGCCGCTGCTTCCCTGGCTGCCACGTGGGCTCGCTTCTACCTCCGTGCGGGGACAGGCAGCACAAGAGGGCAAGCCCGTGTCTTTAAGCTTCTCCGTGGCTGGCCGAAACCGGTGTGGCTCAGTGGATAGAGACTCAGCCTGGGGACTGAAAGGTCCTGGGTTTGATTCCGGTCAAGGGCATATACCTTGGTTGCGGGCACATCCCCAGTAGGGGGCATGCAAGAGGCAGCTGATTGAAAGTCATCGATGTTTCTAACTCTTTCTCCCTCTCCCTTCCTCTCTGTAGAAAATCAATAAAATATACTTAAAAAAAAAAAAAAAAGAAACCTATTCCAAAGCCCATAGCAGTGCTTGAAATGGGCTGTGGATAACTTGAAGTAGCGCAATGCCCACCTCCCTTGGTTTTGATCGGCAGCTGGCATGGCCACGACCAAAAGCATCTGAAGCGCCCCCGGGCGTGTATGGACCCTCCCTGGCACCAACAGGGCCGCCCAGCCTTGCCGAAAACACCCTGCTTGTCATCTTATCGTGCAGCCTACTGATGCCTCCTCAACAGCACGCATGCTCCCTTCTGAGAGGCACCGCGTCAGTGGCTGCTCCATTCATTTCCCACCAGGATACCAGCGGTGGCAGCACTGGCAGCCTCTCATGCTGCTGGTTGTGCGGCCACAGCAGTGATGTCACCGCCAAAGGCGATGAGGGCGCAGGCCCACCTCCCTGCACTGTCACCAGTGATCACCGTCCTCCCGGATTTCACCACGGCCTTGACCGCTCGGCAGATTCGGGAAGGGAACGGGATGCTTTGCTGTCCCTTTGTAATCACGGTGCTCTGCATTTGTCTGGCCAATGCCACGGAGGCAGTGCTTTTTTTTTTAATTTATTTTTTTGTCTGCTGCCTGGCGTGACCCCCATGAAACAAAGCTCCGTGTGCTCAGGCATTGTCTGTGCCATGGACATGGCGTGGGAGTCGGAGCAGTGACACGCAGCTGGGGGTGGGCCAGGGCCCCAGATGGCTTCAAGGATACCCCATCCCATGCAGGCCGCACCCAGAGCCAGCAGGGGAACGCAGCTCTTCCTGGCGAGAAGCCACAGCTGGAGCCTGGGCACCGATCGGCACAGCTGGGGATGGGGGGACGGGGAGGAGGGGGAGTAGGCAGGAAAGCTCATCGGCTGTGTGGGCCCCGCCCAGGCGCAGGCCTGGGTATAACCGAACGGGTATCACTTGAGGGCAAGGCAGGGACTGGGTCACTCCACAGGGCAGACGAGGCTCTTAGGGTCTGGTAACATCATTGGGGAGGGCGCCGAGGCTGGAGAGCAGATTTTCTATTTTTCCATCCCATTCCGGAAAAGGCAGCCTCTGGAGCAAATCTCCCACCGAGAAAAACAGCCGAAACCGGTTTGGCTCAGTGGAGAGAGCGTCGGCCTGCGGACTGAAAGGTCCCAGGTTCGATTCCGATCAAGGGCATGTGCCTTGGTTGCAGGCACATCTCCAGTAGGGGGCGTGCAGGAGGCAGCTGATCAATGTTTCTCTCTCAATGATGTCTCTAACTCTTTATCCCTCTCCCATCCTCTCTGTAAAAAATCAATAAAATATATTTAAAAAAGGGAAAAAAAAAGAATTGCCAGCACATACACCAACCAGCGAAGTCACCTCACTTCCCTGCGTATGTTTCCCGCCCCGTGACCAACCACGAGAAGCACACAGGCCGAGTTTTCAAAATGCAGACAACGGGACCCGCCCTGTGTCCATGCTCTTTACCCTGTGATACTATGGTGCTTCCCCCTGGGACCCTGGGCGCAGCCACGTGACTCACGTTGGCCAATCGGTCACTGGTATATTTGATGGAAATGAGAGCTTGAAAAGTGGCTAAGCATCGACCTATGAACCCGGAGGTCCCAGTTTGCGTCCGGTCAGGGCAGGTGCCCAGGTTGGGGGCTTGATCCCAAGCGTGACGCGTGTGGGAAGCAGCTGATTCAGGATTCTCTCTCCTCATTGGTATTTCTCTCTCTCCCTCTCCCTTCCTCTCTGAAGCCAATAAAAAAGATGTATCTATTTTAAAGGTGCCCTCCTTCCCTCTGGCTAGCAAGAAGTTTGCCACAGAAAGCGTCTGGAAATACATTATACATGAGACACGGATTCTGAACTAGCTGCAGGTTTTATTCCAGGATATTTTTACTTTTCTCTAAACACTGCCTCCGGGCGTGAGCCAGCCCACCGAGAAGTTCAATGGGAGTGAAAAGAACCGTCAGGGAACCCACGTGAGCCCGTCACGGTGAGCCAGGCCCGTTACAGGGTCCCCAAGGTCCTGTTAGCTCTTGGTACTTGTATCTTCCCTTTAAAAAGCTGAGCAGCCGAAACTGGTTTAGCTCAGTGGATAGAGTGTCAGCCTGCGGACTGAAAGGTCCAGGTTTGATTCCGTTCAACGGCATGTATCCTGGTTGCAGGCACATCCCCAGTAGGGGCTGTGCAGGAGGCAGCTGATCGATGTTTCTCTTTCATCGATTTTTTTAAAAATATATTTTATTGATTTTTTACAGAGAGCAAGGGAGAGGGATAGAGAGTTAGAAACATCAATGGGAGAGAGACATCGATCAGCCGCCTCCTGCACACCCCCCACTGGGGATGTGCCCGAAACCAAGGTACATGCCCTTGACCGGAATCGAACCTGGATCCTTTCAGTCTGCAGGTTGACGCTCTATCCACTGAGCCAAACCAGTTTCGGCTCATCAATGTTCCTAACTCAATCTCTCTCCCTTTCTCTTTGTAAAAAAAATAAATAAATAAAAAATAAAAAAATAATAAAATATATTTTAAAAATAATCATAAAGAAATGCAGGTGGCTATGACCATTGTCACACTTTTGAAATCCCCCAAGAAACAGAGAATTCCCATCGGAAAACGCCCGTGTCATGGCTGGTCTCCCTGAGGTGTTCCCACCGGCCGCCTCTGAGTCTGTGCGTCTCTCTTCACCACCTTCTCTCTCTCCATTAGAGTCCACCCTACCCCCACCCCCACTCCAGGGCCGGGCAAGAAGACCTGCATTGGCAGATAAAAACGCTGGGCATCAAGACGATCCCTGTGGCAGGGGGGGATTCCAGGAACCCCACTTCTCCAAGCATCTGCACGTTTGCAGGACTAACTGCTGAGCTCCAAAGCGACAGGGATGTCCCCCAGGTTCCGGCAGATGAATGAGGAGGCGTTTACCAGCCTCCTCTCCAGTCCGAGAAACTGGGACAGCGTTGGGAACGGTCTCCTGATACTTTTGTCGAGTCAGCAAATGGCCAGCCTTCGGCACGGAATTGTCACGCCGGAAGGGACCTCCCAAACCGTGCGACCAGGTACCCCTCGCAGGCAGACTCAGCCCAACGCCACACCATCTCAGACCTGAGGTTCTCGCTGAGTCTGAGGCAGGTGGCCGTTCTGGAGCCCCTGAAACACCCCACCCAGAGGTTTGATGACTGTCGCTGGGGAAGAAGTTTCCTCTTTATTCTCCCTCCAGTCTCAGGCTGTCTCTCTCTCTCTCTCTCTCTCTCTCTCTCTCTCTCTCTCTCTCTCTCTCTCTTTTATTTAAAATATATCTTATTGATTTTTTTTACAGAGAGGAAGGGATAGAGAGCTAGAAACATCAATGAGAGAGAAACATCGATCAGCCGCCTCCTGCACGCCTCCTACTGGGAATGTGCCCGCAACCAAGGTACATGCCCTTGACCGGAATCGAACCTGGGACCTTTCAGTCCGCAGGCCGAGGCTCTATCCACTCAGCCAAACCGGCTTCGGCGAGACTCTGCTTGATTTACCTGCAAGTGCCTGTTCTCTGTTCTTTGCTGCAAACACACACACACGCACACACTTGCCTGCCTGGAGAGCGGCACGCTGGTCGCGCTGGCCCCCAGCCGTGCCCCAGAGCGGTGCTCCGTGCCAGCCTTTGAGCTGCACGCGCACACACACATACATGAATTTGCGGGCCCACGTGTGCTTCCTGAATGCGTGTGGGGCAGCTGTGACCCTCGGCCCCGCCATTCAGGGCGGCTCTCTGAAGGCTCGGTTCCCCCTTTTAATCACACCGCCCCGCCCACTCCGCCGCCTTCCCAATGAGGCTGCCACTCAAACAGCCACGCGGAGCGGCAAGAGGGAGGCTGGGAGCAAACCCGTCATCCGGTCACAAAGGCCCCGCGCCCAGCACCGGGCAGGAACAAAGCCTGCGCGCCCGCTATTGTTTCTTCTGGAAAGATAAAGGAGCTCGAATCCCACCACAGGCGCTCCAATTACCCAGCGCTCTCCTGCCACGTGGGCGGATGGCCACCCCTTTTCATCAGCTCCTCCTGTCTCTGGGGGCATCCAGAGAACCCATCGCCGGCTGCCCCCCCGCTCCCTGCTCCCCGCTCCCCGGATAGACAGGGCCCGAGCAGACACCGGCGCCTCCACGGTGCCCACACTGCCCGGGCGCTGGCACTGACCTTCCGCAGCAGGAAGCAGATGCGCTCGATGTTCCTCAGCCGCTCCCTCTGTCAGGACGCAGGGGAGAGAAAGGAGAGGCGTGTTAGAGCGAGGGGAGCCCCCCCACAGTCGGCCTCAGGAGAGGAGGCAGCACCCGCCCGCGGCCCCACCCAGCCAAGTGGCCTGCAGCTGGTCTGGACAACAAGAGGTTCCTTCCGCAGCCTGGAGCCGGGCGTGGAGGCACAGCCAGAGCCGGGAAGGTTCTCTGCTCGTCCTAGGCATCCGAACCTCGCCCTCCCTCCCTCCCTCCAGGGCCCTGGGTGGCCTGCGCTGGCACTCCGCCCCGCCGCCAGCACCCGCTACTTACCGCATGCACGGGGTTGCACTGGTCGATGGGGCTCTTAAAATCTGTCCTCAGCTCATCGAAGGCGATGATCTGAAACGAAACACACAGAACCGAGACGTTAGGGCGAAGGTGGGTCTCTACAACGTGTCAAAAGCTTTCTGGAGCCGAGGCCGGTTTGGCTCAGTGGATAGAGCATCCGTCTGCAGACTGAAAGGTCCCAGGTTCGATTCCGGTCAAGGGCATGTATCTTGGTTGCGGGCACATCCCCAGTAGGGGGTGTGCAGGAGGCAGCTGATCAATGTTTTTCTCTCATCGATGTTTCTAACGCTCTATCCCTCTCCCTTCCTCTCTGTAAAAGAAATCAATAAAATACATTAAAAAAAAAAAAAAAAGCTTCCTGGAGATTTGCTTCAAGTAGTAGAGGAGGCAGGAAGAAGCGGGCGTCCATGACAGGAGACCTGGTAGAAGCCGGTCGCTGTGGAAGCTGAGACCCCGAAACGGGAAATGGCAGATATCTTGTTTAAGGGCTCACCGTGGCAACTAGTATGTAAACAAGCCCTGGACATCCCACCCCCAACAATGATTCTGGACCACAAAGCTGGTACCATCACCACGAAGAGAGTACGTCTTCATGGTCCCCCGTGCTAGAAGGAATGGTAACGACGGGATGGCACAGAGGTGTGAGCGAACGCGACAGGGGCAAACACCTTGCAATAAAAACATGTCACCTTCAGTCTAAGGTATGCTGCCGAAACCGGTTTGGCTCAGTGGATAAAGCGTCGGCCTGCGGACAGAAGGGTCTCAGATTCGATCCCCGTCAAGTCCCATGTGAGTGACAGCAACATACTTCCCTCTTCGGAGCAGGTATAATTTTATGTTTTAAAATAGATGTATTGGTTTCAGAGAGGAAGGGAAAGAGACAGAAACATCAGTGATGAGAGAGAACCATGGATGGGCTGCCTCCTGCACGCCCCCAACTGGGGATGGAGCCCGCAACCCAGGCATGTGCCCTGACCGGGAATCGAACTGTGACCTCCTGGTTCCTAGGTCGATGCTCAACCGCCGAGCGACGCTGGGCGGGCAAAGCAGGTATAATTTTAAAGCAGCCACGTGCCGTCCTGATCTCAATACTCCTGCAGAATGAGGAGAAAATTCTGGCATCACTTGTATTCGACAGACACATTTCCCTCTCACCCCTTTGCAAGGCCGTTAATTATCCGGCCTGGACCTGAGACCTTTAGTAACGAGAAACTTGTCATTCACTGGCAAGGCTCACTCCGTTCCCGGCCACCTCTCATTAATCACCCACTTCCTGTATTGAATTTACAAAGGACTCCATTTCCCCCACCATCTACACCGGGGTCAGCAAGCTGTAGTCCGCAGGCCAAATTCAGCCTGCCACCCGCTTTTTGTACAAGCGGTGAGCTAAGAATGGTTTTCGTACACTTTTTAAATAGCTGGGGGAAAAAACAAAAGAAGAACATTTTGTGATATGTAAAAATGGCACTCAAATTTCAGCTTCCATAAAGTTTTATTGGCACACGGACACACTCGCTCTTTTATATAATGTTCCTGTATACGTTCGCACTGCCGGGTCAACGTTGAGTCGTTGCTATAGACACGACACCATATAACCCGCCAAGCCCAAGATAGTTACGCTCTTGCCTTTTACAGAAAAAAAAAAAAATTGCCAATCCCGGTCTGTTCTTTTATTTGCCCTCTAGAGATAGCTGCACTGGTCCTATTTGGCGATGCAAATTTTAATTTTAACTGGTTAAAGTTCAAAGGAAAAGTTGGTCCCCACCTTTTAATTGCTCAAATGCCACATCTGTCGAGCAGCTATTAAACGGCATAGACATAAGATACATGCCATCGTCATAGAATGCTCTACACACAGCACAGAGGCCCACAGGCTAGGTCAGATCCCTCTCCCAGAAGGAGCTCCGCTAAAGATTGTCAGCTGTCATGAACCCAGCAAGTTTTTCTTTCTTTCTCTCTCTCTTTTTTAAAATATATTTAATTGATTTTTTTACAGAGAGGAAGGGAGAGGAATAAAGAGTTAGAAACATCGATGAAAGAGAGACACCGATCAGCTACCTCCTGTACGCCCCCTACTGGGGATATACCCACAACCAGGATACATGCCCTTGACTGGAATCCAACCTGGGACCTTTTAGTCCCCAGACCGATGCTCTATACATTGAGCCAAACCGGTTTCGCTCTCTCTTTCTTTCTTTGTTCATCCTCCCCCAAGGATATTTTTCCATAGAGAATGGGGAAGGGGAGGGCGGTAGCCTGTATTCTGAGGCTCTCCTGGCCCCACTCAGGCAGGCCACAGCCCCCTGCTCCTCCCAGGCCAACTCAGCAGCCCCCCAGCACCACCGCCCCCCACTTCACACAAGCCAGGAACCTCAGAGCCTGCTGTTCCGGGTAACGGTTCCCAGCCCCAGGCCCCACCTTCCTGCCACCAAGCCGGTGCTTGCGCTGGTACCCTTGGTTCTCACACGTGAGCTTTCTGGCTCAAGGGCAAGTTCAGGAGCCAGTTCTGGCTACAGTGGTTCGGGGACCCTCCAGACCTCCTCTGGGGTCTCGGCCTTCGGCCTCCCCCAGGCTCTGGGAATCGCTCCTCCTTCTGGGTCCAATGTCCTTGGGGTGAACCAGTGCCTCCTCCAACTTGCAGGCCTGCAGCCCGCCTGGGCCAAGCTCTTGGGGTAGGATGGGGGGTGGAGGGGGTCCACACACACCCGAGAGTGCATCAGGGAGGCTCCCACACCCCAAAGCACCTTCCGGGGGAAACCACCCGCCTGCGTTCTTTAAAACACTGAGCACCTCCCATCCCCAGGCCCTGCGGCAGGAGCTGGAGGAGATGCTACAAGAAAGCATGGCGACGAGACCCCGGCCTTCCCTCCCCCGTGACGGAGGCTCTCTGCTGGACGGAGCTTCACACGGGCCCTCCTGAGCCCTCTTCCCCACTCGGCTCCCCCCTCGGACCCTGGGCCCCTGCTCCCCGAGTCCAGCTCCAGCAGGGGCCCTGCTAAGTGGCTTCAGAGAGAATCCTCGCCCTTAACACCTGGTCACACTGGCCTGCCTCTAGCCAGAACCTAAATACAAGTGGTACCTTGAGATACGAGTGCCCTAACATACGAGATTTTTGAGATACGAGCCGTCAAGCGAGTGATTTTTGCTTTGAAATACAAGCAACAGTTGAGATAGGAGTAATCTCGCGGATCGGCCGGCTGCACACGACCCACCAGTTTACCTCGACTCGAGCCTCTCATAGTTTCCCACGCCTCAAGGTTACGGAAGAATTAAACTCGTATCTTGAGGTATCACTGTAACAGTAAAAAGGAGAGAGGGGGAGACACACACGCGCCCACGAAAACCCCAAGGAGCCAAATGAGTTGGGGCTTGAAACGTTGGGTCTGAGCGGCCCAGAGGCCACAGGGGGGAGTTAAATCAGGGACGCGGGTCTCCATGCTGATGGAGAAAGAGCATACTCGTTCCTTGGGGGAACCGACCATCCCCAACGCTCCCGTCTAAAAAGCTTTTCCTGGCCAGAACCGGTGTGGCTCAGTGGATAGAGCGTCGGCCTGTTGCCTAAAGGGTCCCAGGTTCGATTCCAGTCCAGGGCATGTATCCTGGTGGCGGCCACATCCCCAGTAGGGGGCGTGCAGGAGGCAGCTGATCGATGTCTCGCTCTCTCCTTGATGTTTCTAACTCTCTATCCCTCTCCCTTCCTCTCTGTAAAAAAAAATCAATAAAATATATTTAAAAATAAAAAATAAAAAGCTTTTCCTGCGCATCCTCTACCTCCCGGAGAGCAGACACCCCCAAACAGCCAGCAGACAGCGGGCGGCACCAGGCTCTGACTGCAGCGTCTCTCAGTCACTGCGGGAGCCGCAGCACAAAAGTGTGACCCGGTTAACGCGTTTTCTGGGGGAGGCCAGACAGGACCACGGGGTCCTGATGTGGAAGGCGCTTCCGTGAATCATCCGCCGGCGCGTCTCCCCGGCAGGCGCTTCAGGACCAGAGAGCCGGTAGGCGGAGGTCAGCTTCTGCAGGGAAGACCTGGGCCCCAGGTGACCTGCGTGGCTCATTAGCAACGGCTCCCTGCAGCTGGGAGGGCCCACGGGCCCACAGTGACAGTGACAATGATTTGTGGAAATTGAGGGACCTGGCCAGGCTTCTCCCTCCTGCCTGCAGGTCCGCTTTCCTTCTGCACGGAGGTGAGCCGTGCTGAAGCGTCTCCATCCTCCCCTGCGGATCCCTCTCCCCGCTCCTCCCCTGCTGCCTCCTGGCCCGCTGGCTTCCCCGGGGGTCAGGCCACTGGGAGGCCCCAGCAGAAGGCGGCGGGAGGTCCGTACTCCCCTGCTCGCTGGGCTGTGGGTGGGCAGTGTCTCTGCTCCTCCACAGGAGGCCACAGCTCTGGCAGGGATACTACCACCCTCCGGACAAGTACCTGGGAAACTGGGGACCCCTCGAGCCAGTCTCTGTACTGAATGAGGGCTCCATACCTTCCACCCTGCCTCTGGCCAAGGAACCCCGATCTCAGCCCAGGCTGTGGGCAGCCCGAGATGATCATCACAGGACTTAGGCCTGGACAAATCTTTTCCTAACCTCTTACTTCCAGGAAGAGTGTTTTTATTATTATTAAGTACATTTTATTGATTTTTTACAGAGCGGGAGGAAGGGAGGGAGAGAGAGAGTTAGAAACATGGATGATAGAGAGAGACATAGATCAGCTGCCTCCCGCACGTCCTCTACTGGGGATGTGCCCGCAACCAAGGTACATGCCCTTGACCAGAATCAAACCTGGGACCCTTCCGTCCGAAGGCTTAAAAGGGCCTTTAGATTACATGGAGTCCCCCAGCTAATTCCCCACCTCAGTAGCCATCATTTCATCGCACCTGCCGAGTGCCTTTTCCTACCTGAGGTAACGTGGTCACGGGTTCCAGGGACCGTTCTCTGCCCCAAACATCCTCTGTGCCCCCCCTATTCCTCCTTCCCTCCCCAAACCCTGGCAACCAGGGATCTTTTCTGCTTCTGCCGTTTCACCTTTTCCAGAAGGTCACCGAGTTGGAATCATCCGGAAGGCAGACTTTCCCCGCTGCCTTCCTCTTAGCCACACGCATTGAAGGTTTCTTCACGTCTGCTCGTGGCTCGACAGCTCATGTCCTCCCAGTGCTGCCAGGTTTGTGAGCTCTACTCTCTCCTCGGGGGCTCTCACCCAGCTCGCTGCCTCGGTTCTTGTCCCAGTTTTCATTTCGGGGGAGAACGTCCTGCAGCCGCCTTGGCCACACAGAACCACGTCCCTGCCTGTCACCGCTCCGCCAGCCTCTGCCCGCCAGTGGTCTCCGGGCCCAGACCAGAGGGCGGTCAGACATTTCCTAACCAAAGTTCACGCCCCCTGGGCAAAGCCGAGCCAGCGACTACTAAAAGCATTCCCCCCAAATGCCTCCTGACCATGTGGACCATCCCACCTTTCTCCTCCTTTCCATCTGCCCAAGGCTCGGGCCCCGATAAACGCCACCTCTCCGTGATGCCCTCATGTGACCCTGATTGCAGCCTGCACCCCAAGCCTCTGCTGCCTCCAGAAAGACTTACTCTTTTTGACTTGTGAGATCCTGGAGGACTGGGCTCTTCCCTTTACTCCTTACAGTTCCTGCAAGTCCAAACACGGTGACCCACAATCAGGCGCTCCGGAAATAGGCACAGAATTAAATACAACCGTTCTCCCTAATGGGCTACCCCGCGCTCAGCCAGAAATACCCCGAACATGGCCCAGGGCGAGAGATTATCTGGCTTATGAATTATACATGGCGCCTGCTTCTCTTTTGCGTCTTCCCATTGCTTCCTGCCCACTGGCCTGCTCCGTGCTTATTAATTCTCAGGGAGCGATGGCCAGGAGGAAAGAATCCGCTCCGACACAGGGCCTCCATTTGGGGGTGGGGTGGGGAGTGTAGAAGTGAACTGGATTTGGGGTGTACTTTGTCTTTACTTTTTTAAAAAATATATATCCTATTGATTTTTTACAGAGAGAAAGGGAGAGGGATACAGAGTTAGAAACATCAAAGAGAGAGAAACATTGATCAGCCGCCTCTTGCACGCCCCCTACTGGGGATGTGCCCACAACCAAGGTACATGCCCTTAATCGGAATGGAATCTGGGACTTTTCAGTCCGCAGGCCGACGCTCTATCCACTGAGACACACCGGTTTTGGCTCTCTTTATGTTTTTAAGCGACCCCCACGGCCACAGGTCCACATGCTGCTACGATAGAGCCTTCCAGAAGGCCTGCCCCCCGTGTCACAGAGTAGCCTGGGCCAGGGCCCACACCGCACTGCCCTCCAGGTTCTGGGCTTGCCCACCTGGGGACGGAGGCCGAGCCTCAGGCATCTTCCCAGACGACCTGCACACCACTGGCCTCACAGCTGCTGGAAACGCAGACCTCAGGGAGCTCCCTGCGGGGTGCCACCAGCACAGGGCCGCCCAGCAGAGGAGCAGGGCCCCGAGGCCCCACCTGTCTCTTGGCCTCTCTCGCACCCCTTTTTGGACTGCCCTTCCAGAGCTGGGTCAGCAGCCTGCCGGAAACCAATCACTGTCTCACTAATAGAAAGTGGACGAGGGACCCGGAAGGCTGGTCGACCTTGAAGCTCTGAAAGGTCAAAGCCAGCCACCCCCTATCTAATTGAGACAATGAACTTCCCCATCAAATCATCATGTAAATCATTATTGATAAGATGATCTACTTGTTACTGGAATTGGCTGCTTCAGGGAAAAGGGTGTATCCTGAACCTGAATAAAAGGGATGGCAAGGCCAAAGGAAGGTGGCAGTCCTTTCCACTAGAGCAGTGGTTCTCAACCTGTGGGTCTCGACCCCTTTGGGGGTCGAACGACCCTTTCACAGGGGTCGCCTAAGACCATCGGAAAACACATATTTCCCATGGTCTTAGGAACCAACACACCGCTCCTCAGTGTAGCAATGTAGTTTACTATTGTCATATGAAGACTGTTACCCATGCTACACCATGATTCAAGACAAAATTTTATTTATTTGTCATTAGAAATAAATGTCACAATATACAATTACATATTGTTTTTGTGATTAATCCCTATGCTTTAATTATGTTCAATTTGTAACAATGAAAATACATCCTGCCTATTAGATGTTTACATTACAGTTCATAACAGTAGCAAAATTACAGTGATGAAGTAGCAACGAAAATAATTTTATGGTTGGGGGTCACCACCACATGAGGAGCTGTCTTAAAGGGTCTCGGCCTTAGGAAGGTTGAGAACCGCTGCACTAGAGGAAGGCTCCCGCCTGGCCCCCCAATATCGCCAAATTAATGCTTTCCTAGTCTCTCTTTTTGTTTGCTTACGGCCTCCTCCAGAACCCGAACCCTGAACCGGGAACTCTGAACCACACGCGATGTGGAAAGAGGTCCTCACAGCTGCCTGCCGGCACCTGAGCTTCCACGCAGCACCCAGCAGGGCCTACTCTCCAAACCACGCAAAACCCACGAAGAACGGAACCCAGGAGAGAGGGGGAGAGGGAGGGACAATAGAAGCCAAGGAGCGGCCGGGCGGAGGGAGGGAGAGAAGGAGGGAAGATGCAGAGAGTAAACTCCCAGGTTTTCTCTCTCTTGGTAAGGACCACATGCCCTTCTGAGCATGTCTGCTCCTTCGAAATAAGCTGCATAGAGAGAGGGAGCTTCCTACTGTTCGCTGTTCCACGTGGTCCCGGTGGCCTCGGCCACAGAGACCGCAGCCACTGCCCACACGGTGGGTGCAGCAGCATCGGCATTTCTCCTGAGCGTCCTGCACTCCCCCTTCCCCCGTCGCCCCCCACCAAGACATCCGGCCTGCCTAAGCATCTACTGCTCCAGCAGGTTTGGGGACTGGCACTTGCCTCCTCCCTCTCCCGTTTTCCCAGACCTTTGAACCTAATGGCTGTGCAAACCCCTCGGCCCTCTAGTGGCCGTGGGTGAGCATTGACGCTTGGTAGAGGAAAACGGGTCTTAACTTCAAGACCAGGCTGTTTAGAACAGGTGGGATAATGGGTAGTCATGGCTGTAAGCAGCCGGGAGAGACTTAACCAAGAAAGGACGGCCACGAAGGCACACGGGAAAGGGTGAAGATGCTTTCTGTCCTCCCTGGAGCCGGAGGATCTGTTTCCATGCGACACGCGTGCCATGCCTTACGCCAGGCGGAACCGGAGAGCGGCAAGGTCCCCCGGACATCACCCGGTCCCAGCCCGCTCTCCGATATGCCGTGGTCTGTCTCCATGGCGACCGCTGGGGATGTGAAATGATCGGCTAGAAACATTTACCATCTCTCCCCCGCATCCAGGCGCCGCCCAGCAGGTGTTGAGGGCCTGCTGGGTGCTGGTCCCGGGCGAGGTGAGGGCAGTGGGTACCAGAAGGCAGCCCCGCGCCCCGCTCTCCGTCTCAGAGGTGCCAGGCCCCTCAGCCTCTCCCACAGTTCAAACAACCCACCCCCCACACTTACCAATGCTGCACCCACTCCCACCTGCCAGCTTTGGAGACACCCAGGTTACCGTGCCTGGGGGTGGTTCTCTCCCGGGGTGCCCCGAGCCTCTGGGCCCTGGAGAAATGGCTGCCTGGCCTTCAGGAACACAGGCCTTCCCTTCATCCTCAAACCCCCGCCCCCACCCCCCCAAGTCCCGCCTGGCTGGCTCTGGTCCAGCTGACCAGCCTGCAGGAGCCAAAGAGGACCAGTGTGGTTATACGTCACCACTTACTGCACTCACTTCCTCCACTTCCCCTGAGTGAGGATGAGCCTCCACGCCAGCAGTTCTCAACGTGTGGGTCTCGACCCTTTTGGGGGTCGAACGACCCTTTCACAGGGTCGCCTAAGACCATTGGAAAATGCAGATATTCACATCACAATGCATCACAGTAGCAAAATTTCATGGTTGGGGGGGTCACCATCACATGAGGAACTGTATGCAAGGGTCGCGGCCTTAGGAAGGTTGAGAACCACTGCTCTACGTCGACGTGGCTGGAACCGGCCTCTGAAACATCTGATTCCCAGTGTGCACCCACAGTACTCTGTGGACACAGCAGCCACCACACGGGAGGGATGGGAGCTGCTTGCTCTACAGCGAGCATGTCAAACTCGAGGCCCTCGGGCTGCACATGGCCCCACAGGGAATATTGTTGCGGCCCAGCCAACATAACGTATGTGAGAAACGTTTTAATATAAGCTTTAATAATAAAGTTTTACAATATCCTGTTATACTTCATTATTAATAACAAACTACAACGTCTGCTAATGACTAAATGCTATCATCGTGGTGCATTCGTTTCCCTTACGTGCCTTACACACAGGCACGCCGTTTCTCTCCACTAATACCAGCGGCAAATATTTTATAAATATTTTTTAATACATTCTACTTATTTTTTTTACAGAGAGGAAGGGAGAGGGACAGAGAGTTAGAAACATCAATGAGAGAGAAACATCGATCAGCTGCCTCTTGCATGCCCCCCACTGGGGATGTGCCCGCAACCAAGGTACATGCCCTTGACCGGTATCAAACCCGGGACCTTTCAGTCCGCAGGCCGACGCTCTATCCACTGAGCCACACCGGTTTCGGCAAGCGGCGAATATTTTAACAGCCGATGGCCATGGCATTCGTCTTGGACTGACTCGTTGGGTGAGCGCAACAGGAAAGATTTCGCTTCCGGAGAACAAGAAAAGTAGATTTATTTGCGTCACGCTTATTAATTTGTGCAGTTACTCAGCGTCTGGGAAGTTAATGTTCAAGAAAAAATGCTAATTTTTATTAAAACGTTCTATTATTTTTTGTTAACGACGACTCCTTTATTTCAGTCCTTGTATTCAGCGTGTCTCTATTGAAATAAACCTACGTTTCTATGAAAATGGAAGCTTTTGGGGTTTTTTTGCGGCCCACACATACTTAGCCCTTGTTTACTTGGCCCGGGTCAGCCTTTGAGTTTGACATGCTGGCTCTGCATGCTTTCTCCAGGGGACCGCTGTCTCCTTTGGATAGGCTTCCTTCGGCTCCTCCCTACAGTCCCTTGATAGACAGGGGCAGGGCGGAACTGGTCGGTGCACTCCAGGACAGCATCTAAGAGCTAAAACCACAGCTCATCCTCTCCCGAGGCCTGCCTACCGCCACCAACAAGAGGACAGAGGCCCTCAGAGCGGTCGCAGCCTCAGAGCACAGCTGGTGGACACAGGAGAGAGAGGTCGGCGACCCTTCGGAGTCACAGAGGAAGGCCGTGTCTGGTCGGTGATGTTCAGCCGCCTTAACAAGCATCTCTCCGGAGTCCCCAGCTCTCCTGCCTAACGCGCAGCCTCTCACGGCCCAGGCTTTCTATCCCGAGGTGGACGGCCTGCCCCCCGCTCAGCTTCCTTCATCAGGGACCCTCTGCTACAGGTGTCGTTCGCTCTACAACTGTAAGGAACCAGAAATGCCCATCGTTCTCTTTTGTAATATGTTTCTTTCCCCCATGCACTTCAGAGAGAGGAAGGGAAAGGGAGAGAGAGAGAGAAACAGCAACGAGGAGAGAGAATCATTGGTCAGCTGCCTCCTGCACGCTAGAGATCAAGCCTCTAACCTGGACGTGTGCCCTGACCGGGAATAGACACTCAAGCACGGAGCCCCCCGGCCGGGCAATCATTCTCTTTTAAGAAACAGTCTCCTGCAGAGATCGGTTTGGCTCAGCGGATAGAGTGTCGGCCTGCGGACTAAAAGGTCCCAGGTTCGATTCCGGTCGGGGGCATGTATCTTGCTTGCGGGCACATCTCCAGTGTGGGGCGTGCAGGAGGCGGCAGATGGATGTCTCTCTCTCATCGATGTTTCTGACTTCCTATGCCTCTCTCTTCTTCTTTGTAAAAAATCAATAAAATATATTTTTAAAAAAAGAAAAAAGAAAGAGTCTCCTTACAGAGCACAGGACGCTGAAACAGCTCCCCAGGATGTGGTGGAGGGCTCAGTGCTGCTCCCGCTGCCCCCAACTCCCAGCACAGGGGGTCCGGGGTGCTGTCCCTTCCCCAGCCCCTCCCCGCTCTGGGCACAGACACTAATGAGCGGAGAACGGATGGGAAAGGCCGTGGGGAGGCTGAGGGTGGATAAATTATTCAGCCGCGCGCAGGGACAAAACGCTCCGAGAGTCTGAATCACACGTGGCTTCCCCCGGGGGACGTGACACCGGCGTCCTTTGCAAAGAAAGGGCTTCGCCCTCTGGGGCGCCTGCTGATGTGGGACTCTGAGCAGCCAGCAGGAGCCCCGGAAGTGGGGCCGCCTTCAGCCGAAGCGCTGACTGGCCTCGGCTGTCCCCGCGCCCCCGTCCTGGGACAGAGGGCACACACGCAGCTGGGGCCTGGGGGGAAAGTCCCCCAGCATGCTCCCACACAACAATAGAGAGAGAAAGGACGCAGAGGGTCCAAGACCGGCAGCAGGAAGTGCTCCCGTTCAGCCCGTCCCCCTGCAACTCAAGCCGGGGGACCCGTCCAGGTCGGGGTCCGGTGGATGTCCTGGTGCCTCCCGTCCCCCCAAGACACAGAACCGATGGATGGCGTTAGCGAGGACTTGAACTCTGAACCCCCCGCTTGCACAGCAACGCAGACTCAAGAGACTTGCCTTTATTCCGCACGTCAGCTGCTCGGAGACGCGGCCGGCTGCCCGATGGCCGTCTCGGGCCCGAGAAAGAGCACTGCTCTGGGGACTCGGGACCCCAGGAGGCGCACCCCGCCAGCTGCGGGCAGGCAGGGCGCCGTGTGTCCGCCCGCAGCCACACGCATGCTCCCCGGCAAGGCTGGCTGAGCCCTGGACCCCAAACCCTCTCCTGGATTGGGTTTTGGTTTGTTTTTATCCATTTTCCTTCTCGAATAGCATGTTCACCGCCCTCGCCGGGGTGGCTCAGTGGACAGAGCGTTGGCCTGCGGGCTGAAGGGTCCCGGGTTCGATTCTGGTCAAGGATGTTGTGTTTCTCTCACATGGATGGTTTCTCTCTGTCTTCCCCTCTCTCTATAAAATCCATGGGAAAATATCCTCGGGTGAAGATTAGAAAAAAAAATTTTTTTTAAATATATTTTATTGATTTTTTACAGAGAGGAAGGGAGAGGGATAGAGCGCTAGAAACATTGATGAGAGAGAGACATCGATCAGCTGCCTCTTGCACACCCCCCACCGGGGATGTGCCCGCCACCAAGGTACATGCCCTTGACCGGAATCGAACCTGGGACCTTTCCGTGCACAGACCGACGCTCCATCCACTGGGCCAAACCGGTTTCGGCAAAACTGGTGTTTTAATAGAAGAAAAAGCTGAGGGCAGGCAGAGGAAGGAGCTCCTGGCCACGGAAGGCTGTGTGCGCTGCTGGGGCCTGTCTCTGTGGTCGCCTTCTGTCCCTGGCCCGAGCCCAGCTGCCCGGCCTCCCGGTGGCTCAGTGCGACCGACTTCTTGGGCATCAGCTCACCCCGGGGCCTCCAGGCTGCGGCCTCGTCCAACCTCGTTCTGCTCCTTCCTGACAATCCTGGGGGCGCGGAGCTAATTTTAACGGAGGCGCCGCACACGGCGCGGCTCAGAGCCACAACATCGCCTCTCCCCGGGGATGCGGCGGCCATGCTGCCTCCCGTTTGCAGAGCAAAAGACTCGCTCTGTGTGGCCTCGGGAGCTGCCAGCTCCACCACCGGGGAGGGCGGCTCCGGGCGGCGGAGCAGAGGGCACACGCCGCGGGGACCTGCGTGGCGCTGGGTGGAATCGGAGCACATCTGCCGGCAGAGGCTGGATGGGGGGTGATGGGGGATGAGGGGGGTGCTGCTGAGGAAGAGGAGGGGACTGGGGAGGAAGAGGAAGAGCTGGGCTTCGCTCTGCCATCACGCCTCCTGGAACCTGGGGCCGAACAGGCTGGAGACACCCAGCTGGCAGGCGCCGGCTTCTGGCTCTGGAGTCACTCCCTCGGCTGCTGCTCCTTTCGTGGGCTTTGCTGCTTCCACGCCCAGCCCCGTCCCCGTGTCTCTGTCAGGGCTGGGGGTGCAGGAGGGAGGCTGGGGGCGGGGGGAGGAGAGAGGAGGGTCCTGTGCCAGGGGAATGTGTCGCGTTGTCTTCAGGATGAGCAGGCGGAGACCTTGCTCAGGGCGGCTGTCGCACTCATGGACAACATTCAGGGCCACACGGCCAGTAACTCCAGCCTCCTGGCCTGGGAGGAGGGGGAGGAGGTGGGGGAGCGACTCCCCATCAAGCTGAGAAAGAACCTCAAACAGACCCTGGCCTGCAGCTCACGTGGGATCGCACATCACGGGTCTGGGCCACAAGAAGGGCCCCCAGATGCAGGTGAGGAGACCGTTAGACGGAAGAGGCGGGCACCTGACCCCCGTTTCCCGCACCAGCGTGGCTGCCTCTGGGGAGTTACCGCTCCCTCTCTGAGTGCAGTCCAGTGGTGGGGGGGCGGGGGTAGGCCCGGGTGCCTGTCTTCCCGGGGAGGGGGGTGCAGGAGGGCAGAAGGATGCCTGGGGATCCCTGCCGTTCCCACCATCAGCCCAGCCAGCGGGCCCGCACCTCACACTCAGCCTGGAAGGCTCCCCGTCCTCCGAAGGGGCCCCTCGAGGACAGCAGAGAGAGGGGCAGCGAGCTGAACCAGGCTGCTCAGCGCCCCGGCTCGGGGTCCCTCCCGCCTCTTTGCAAAGACTCCTTTTGGGGAGGAAGGCGGCGCTGATGGCTAAGGACCTTCGCTGGCGCTTTCTCCCCTGATACCGGACACCGAGGCGCAGGAAGGCCAGCGGGAAGAGGACAGGAGGAGGATGGGCTGGGCCGGAGCTGCGACCACTTCGCTCGGCTCCTTCCTGGTGGATCCGCACACCACAAAGGGCGGGGAGACGCACAGAGCCACCCAGATCCGCTGCCAGGACGCCCCGCTAGCTGCGGGCCCTTCTCTAGGGCAAGACTCGCTCTGAAACTGCCAGCCGAGGAGCGGGAAGGACGTTGGTCAGTTCTCTGCCCGCAGCACCAGCGTTTGTGGCGCTCTGTTGGCCTCTGCTCGGACCCCTCACCAGAACCTCCACGGAGAGCGATGCCGGGGTACCCCTGGCCCAGGGTGACGGCCCGGCCATGGCGCCCCTGGCTCCCATCCCCAACCCAGACAAGGACCCGGCCCGCTCCTGAGACTGCCTCTCCCCCACCCACATCCCCCAGCGCGCGCTCCAGCCCTTCCCACTGTCACCTCCCGCTGCCGTCCTCACGAAACGCCAGCTTGGTGCCACCAGGACTCAGAGCCGCTGTCGGATAAGGAACCCCAGGCCGATGGGCGAGGACCCTGAGAGCAGGCCCGTGGGAACTGGAGGGGCTCTGGCAGGGTCTCGGGCCTGGGCCAATCCCACATAAACGCAGAGTGGGGGCTAGGGGGGGGGGAGCAGGAGCCTCCAGGTATCTCCTCGGTGTAGAATTTAGAAACGGTTGGCACACGTTGGTTCTCCTTGGCCCTGGTCCGCCTATAGCCGCTGTGAAGCCCCACCCCCAGCTGGCAGCACATCTGGGTGGACAGGTAGCACCACACACACACACAGACTCACACACAGACAAACACTCACACACAGACACACACTCACAGACACACACATGC
The DNA here is from genome assembly GCA_004026805.1 of Lasiurus borealis. Lineage (NCBI taxonomy): Eukaryota > Metazoa > Chordata > Mammalia > Chiroptera > Vespertilionidae > Lasiurus > Lasiurus borealis. The sequence goes on from PVJN01013705.1 coordinate 21,191, forward strand.
ACGCAGACACACACAGACACACACAGACACACACACTCACATACACTCACACACACACATTCACACACACACACAAACTGGACCCCTCTGCCCATGACACACCCCAGTTATCTTGGGCCTCCAGACAGTGAGGATGGTGCCCTCAGAATCTCCCCCCCTCCCCTGAACCCTGAATCCCCCCCAGTACCAGGCCTCCCCCCTCCCTGTTCCTCCTTCTTAAGCTTTGCATGGGGGGATCTCGGGGGGAATGGCGGAAGACGGAATCATTCGGCTCTGTCCCTACCCACAGCCCCTGCGTGCCGTTGCTTAATCCCTCCTCTCAATAAGGTTCGTGGAACACATTTAAATATTTTTTTCCATCCCAGACACAAATGTCTCTATTAGATCGGGGACCATCTGGGCTGCCACAGCTAGCTGGCGAGGTTGCTCTCAGCTCCTTTTTTAGGGTTTGTGAATCAGTTGCCAATAAGAAAGGAAAAAAAAAGAAAAAGAAGAAGGAAAGAAGGAAGTCAGCTCCAAGATTCTGCCTCTCTCTCCTGCCCTCTCCCCAGCGGGAAAGCTGGATCCCACAGTCAACATGGACCAGTGCCTGCACCTAAGCCCTGGGCTCTGGAGAGGCCAGCCCACGGTTCGGGGCGCCCTGGGGGCGGGAGGTGGCGCCCCAGCCCTCGGCCCTCCAGCTGGGCTGAGGAAGGCGGTGCAGCCTCTGGCGGATCTGGGATGCAGGTGAAGGAGAGGCATAAAAGGAGGTCAGAGCTGCCGAGAAAGAAGGCAAGGAGGGAGGAGAGAGAGAGCAGTCGGGGCCTGAGACTTTCTGGTGCCCGAGACTCCCCACCACCCCAGACTTCTCCTGAACCAGCTGGCTGGCTGGCGGGAGCCGCTGCTGGGCAAGGGGTGAGGGTGGGGGCAGAGCTCTGGGAGGCGGATGTAAAGGAAAAAGCTGGAAAAGCCGAGGACTGGAGAGCAAGGGATTCACCCTGGCCTGCCTCAGTGTCCCTCCTCCTCTTGGAGGGAGGGGTCCAGAGAGAAAGGAAGTCGGCACGTCCTTCGGTCAAAGGACTGAGGTCAGAGGTCCATCCCGGCATGCAGCACCGTGGAGGCCCAGCCCCGTCGGGGTCAGCTCCCTGGATGGACGGCTGCTCACCGGAGGGCAGACCGTGCTCACCGGGCAGGGGCCCTGGGCCATAGCCTCTGGCTGGCGGGACTCAGACAACTGTTGGGTAAATGTGCGGGGTAACTACACCCAGGAAGGCGAGGGGCCCCAACTGTGACCGAAAAGGAACACGCAGGCGCGCCCCACCTCCCAGCCTCACCCCAGGCAGACAGAGACAAAGCACATGTCATCACCCCCAAATTCATGGCCAGGGGAGCAAGGGATTTTCACTGCCGTGGAATAATTTTTTTTGTTGTGGCGGTAATTGCACATCTGGGTGGACAGGTAGCACCACACACACACACACACACACACACACACACAGACACACAGACACACAGACACACACACACAGAGACACACACATAGACACACATGCACACACACACGTGCATGTGTGCGTGCGTGTGTGTGTGTGTGTGTGTGTGAGAAACCACATTTTTACAAATCTGTCCTTTTTTTTTTCTTTTTAAGCCGTTCTGGTGACTCAAGGCCGCTGGAAGAAACTAGGAAATAAACTCATCCTGCCAGTTGTCTCCCAGGGAGCAGCCTGCATCCTCTGCGAGCTCCAGCAGCGCGCAGACAGCGGGGGCAAGAACTGAGAACCCCGACCGACCGACCAACCGCTGGCTCGGTTGGAGGGCAGTCCCAAGACGGGGTGAGGCGGGGAGGGAAGGGGGTGGTGTGGGAGGTTCTGGGTTCACAAGCCAAAAGCGCCTGCCAAAGAGGTGACTTCATTCCTGCTGCTCCCGTCTGAGCATCCCAGCCTCAGGCCGCCTGCTCCTCACCTGCCCCTGTCTCCCCACGTTCTGCAGGTGCAGCCCTGGGCTTGGGGGGGGGGGGGGCTGCCTGCCTTCCATCGCTTCTGCTTCTCTCGGAGGCTGCGTACGAGGTCACCGGTGCTCAAGGCCAAGGAGCCACACAGGCTTCGCCACGCGTGTGCCACGGGCGGCCGGGAGCTGAGAGGACAGTGCTGAGACGCGAGCCAGGCAGTGTACGAATGGGTAGAATTTAGAGGCGAGAGGGCAGGAGTCTTTCCCCAGGGGGAAAAAGGAACACTGTACATCCACTGATCCGGGAGGCAAATGTGGCCCAGCTGTGGAGTTGGGGCTCTGAGATGGGGGCTGTGGCAAAGGCGGGTAGATACCAGGGGGGCCACAGGCCTCTAACCCCACTCTGATGTGGCCACTGTCCCAGGACGGCGGTTTTCACCCAGTGCGGGGCGGGAATGTTTAGAACACGCCGTACCTGACCATTTAGTCAGGGGCGCTGACCTCTCTTCCCGTAGATCATCATCAAACAAAGAAAAAAACAATGGCCGAAACCGGTTTGGCTCAGTGGATAGAGCGTTGTTGGCCTGTGGGCTGAAAGGTTCCAAGTTCGATTCCAGTCAAGGGCATGTACCTTGGTTGCAGGCACATCCCTAGAAGGCGTGCAGGAGGCAGCTGATGGATGTCTCTCTCTCATCGATGTTTCTAACTCTCTATCCCTCTCCCTTCCTCTCTGTAAAGAATCAATAAAATAATTTTTAAAAAAAAAGAAAGAAAAAAAATGACAACAGCCAACACAATAGCCGCCTCGCATGCATCAGTCAGACTTACAGCCATTTCTTGTCATATGGGCAAACTCTGTTTTCCGCTGTGCTGCGGAATGTCAGTAATGAGCTGATGGGAAATGTCGCAAATCCCTGACCTAAGGGGTCCAGGAGGCCCCACCCTTAGTCTTCAACCTTCACGCCCTGCAGCAGGGAGGGTCCTCACCAAGACCCTGAGCGCCCAATCCCGTGGGCTGAGCACACAGGAAAGCGGGGGCTCCGGCACAGCGTCCCGCTTCCCCTGATGGGAGACCCTCCTCGGCGTGCAGCCTGGGGAAGGCTGTCTCCCGCTGCCTCTGCTCCTGGGCCACCGTAGCGATACCTGCAGCTCTTCAGACCGGCTCAGGCTCTAATGGTGCACTTGACCTTTCCAGTGACCTTTATGGGAACTAATTAGATTCCAAGTGCCATTAGGACAGCGGTTCTCAACCTTTCCCATGCCGAGACCCTTTCATTCAGTTCCTCATGTTGTGATGACGCCCAACCATACAATTATTTTCATTGCTACTTCATCACTGTCATTTTGCTGCTGTTAATAACTCTTAATGTAAGTATCTGTTTCCCGATGGTCTTGGGCTCTACAGCAGCGGTTCTCAACCTGTGAGTCACGACCGACAGGTTGAGAACCGCTAGCAGGGTCGCCTAAGACCATCGGCAAACACAGATATTTACATGACGATTTTGATGACTCAAGGCCATAGTAAAGGGTCGCGGCATCAGAAAGGCTGAGAAGCACTGCATTAGGAGAAGTGCAGTGAGCCCGGGCAGTGTGGCTCAGTGGTTGAGCATCAACCTATGAACCAGGAGGTCACAGTTTGATTCCTGGTCAAGGCACAGGACTGGGTTGTGGGCTAGATCCCCAGTGAGGGTCGTGCAGGAGGCAGCCGGTCAACGATTCTCTCTCATCACGAGGAGGAGGACACGGACCACCGTGTCAGAGGCACCGAGGGCCACGATTGGGCTCAAGCACGGACAGTCACCAGCCAGCGCCTCCACACCAGCACAGACAGCACACTTCCCGGGGCCTCCCTCCGCAGGAGACAGGCTCCCCTCCCATCACGACAGGCCCTGCACCTGCAGCCATGCCAGGTGCTTCGAGCACCACCACAGGGTCCCCGGTTTCTGAGTGCCGGGGTGCAGCCGACAAGGCGGGTACCCGCTGCCCAGGGAGCAGCCCCGGAGAAGGTGCCAGGAGTCAAAGCAGAGTTACCACCTCAGCCAGCAGGGTGCCACGCCAGAAGGGGACGAGAAACTGTCCTCTGAGTGTCGACGGAGCCCCTTCTACATGCCAGGCACCGAACCGGGCTCCGGAGAGACAAGGGTGGAACAGCCATGAGGCGACGGGGGATGAGGAGGTGGCATCTGGGAGGGCGGAGGGCACAGCTGAAAGCGAGAATCCCAAACAACAGGTGGGGAACAGGTGTAATGTAAATACAGTGGTACCTGTATTAATTTGTTCTGTAACCTTGAGGCGTGGGAAACTATGAGACGCTTGAGTCGCGGTAAACTGGTGGGTCGTGTGCAGCCGGCTGATCTGCGTGATCACTCCTATCTCAACTGTTGCTCGTATTTCAAAACAAAAACCGCTTGCTCGACGGCTCATATCTCAAAAATCTCGTATGTTAGGGAACTCGTATCTGTGTTTGCTGATGATCTTAGGTGACCCTGCTAGCGGTTCTCAACTCCAAGCATCTTGTTTCAACTCCAAGGGTCTTAAAAAGAAAGGCTAACTGCTGCCCTGGCCGGTGTGCTCAATGGTTAGAGCATCCACCTCCGCACCTACCGGTTGCAGGTTCGTTTCCTCGTCAAGGGCGCGCACCTGGGTTGCAAGGTTCCATCCCTGGCCCCAATCCCAGCATGCACCGGGGGCAAGCAGTTGAATTATCTCTCTCTCACATTGATGTTCCTCTTTCTTTCTTCACTCCCTCCCTCCCTTCTACTCTCTCTAAAAAAATCAATGGGAGCCCAGCTGGTGTGGCTCAGTGGTTGAGCATCGACCTATGAACCAGGAGGTTCCCGGATGGATTCCTGAATGGGGCACACGCACGGGATTGCAGGCTCAATCCCCAGGGTGGGGCGTGCTGGAGGTAGCCGATCCATGATTCTCTTCCATCATCAATGTTTCTATCTCTCTCTCCTTCTCCCTTCCTCTCTGAAATCAATAAAAATATATATTTTTAAAAATCCATGGGGAAAAAAAATCCTTAGGTGAGGATTAAGGAAAGAAGGAAGGAAAAGAGGGTGGGAGGAAGGAAGGGAGGAAGGGAGGGAGGGAGGGTAAGTGGGAGGAAAGCAGGCAAGCGACTGTCAACCCCGGCATCCTACCATTTCCCAAAACCCACGTTTTGTTTCCAGATGGATAATTAGAGGAACGGAGCCGTTTGCGCGGTTTCCAGCGGCTGCATCTCAGAATGGGGCTGGCTGGAAGGCAGAGACCTCTCAGGAAATGCACACTGGTTACCATCAGCGGGGACCCATTAAAACTCCCCCATAACACGTGCTGCTACGGGTCCACAGACATGCTGTTGAGGTTTTATTTTATGTGCATGCTGTCGCCACTTGGAGTTTTAAAATGCAATTCTCTCTTAAAAAAAAACTTGAAAAGTTAAAAACCTGGATGAACTGGCTGTGCACCTTTGCCAAGGCTGGTTTCAGCCGGCTGCATATAAACAACCTGCACACCGGCTCCGCCAGGCAGGGCTGAGCGCTCTTCCCGGCAAACACTGTTCACGTCGTCTTGGCCGGAAACAGACCCCACTTCACATCTGAAACCCATTAGAGCGTTTTTTGTGTGTGTTTTTTTTTCCTTCTAAACACCCGCATGCAATTTTCCAAAGTGCACGCATACACAATGACTGGAAGAAGAGACACCCAAATCTTGTCTGGATGATAAGATTAGTGGTGATTTGGTTCCATTATATGTCCTTGTATTTTCCATTTGTCGAGCAATGAAACCTATATCCTTTTATAAGCAGAAAAAGTAATTTTGAGAAGATGAAATAGAATTTCCTCTTTAAAAAAAAAATAGAAAAAAGGACACGAAGTGTGTTTTCGTCTCGTCTTCTTATTGTTTCAACTCCAAGTATTTTATGGATCCAGAGGGAAGTTTCTATTTTTTTGGATGAAGACATGACCCACTATTATCCAAGTTACACAACCCAATGCCAGTAACCTGGGGCAGGTTTCAGAACCTCTTCTGCTCCACGGTTTCCTCGTCTGTCAAAGGTCAGGTGTGAGGACTAAAAGCTGCCTGGACCACAACAACAGGCCATGTGCCTGCAGGTATGCAAAGCCACACACACACACACACACACACAGATGTATACTGTGGTACCTCGAGATACGAGTGCCCTAACATACGAGATTTTTGAGATACGAGCCGTCGAGCGAGCGATTTTTGCTTTGAAATATGAGCAACAGTTGAGATAGGAGTAATAGTGCAGATTGGCCAGCTGCACATGACCCACCAGTTTACCTTGACTCGAGCATCTCATACTTTCCCACGCCTCAAGGTTACGGAACGAATTAAACTCGTATCTCGAGGTACCACTGTACAACCAACTCCGCTTTACGCTGCACCTCTGAAATGTGACAAACGCACTCCAAGACAGTGGCTGATATCAAAGAGATTAATGGCGACTCTGAAATACTTTCCCGTTGGAAACAAATGAAGATAAATCTGCAAAGTGAACAGCCAGTCCTTGCGCTGGTGGTGCTGACGGCTGGCTCTGGCTGTACCCATCTCCGCTCACAGGCCCCGGGGTGGGAAGAGAGAGAGAGCTCAGCAGGGGGAGGTCCATGGGAGAGGCTCTCGGAGCCTGGAGCTCACCCACTGCAGACACTCAGTGCACAGCGGCCACAATTCTGGTCCCTAAAGCAGGAATGTGCCATTAAGTAAGAAAAGATGTGCCATGCCCATCTTACAGCCTCGGCATGCCAGGGGGAAGGCCTTTTTGTGGCTGGGTGTCGTTAAGTGCCCAATTCCTTATTTGGAAAGTCGACACATGCTGAGCCATCACTATGGCTCATCGCATCAAGGAACACCCCTGGACCACAGGGAGCCGGAAGTGATTGAGCCCCGAGTCGAAAACCGAACTCCCGCTCCTCGATTCCGGTTGCCGTCATTTCACCGCGTCGCCCACACCCACACGCACGCTGTGGGCGCTGAGATCGAGGAGGCGCCTCGGGTTTTCCCTTTTGAGGGTCAGGAGCCCATCGGGGCGGCGGGGCTTCCGGCTGTCCCACTGAGAGAGGGAGGAGAGGAAAAGGCTTTGGCCAGGAGGAGGGGCTGAGACTTGGGAAGTGGCGCTGGCGTTTGGGTTCAAAGAGCACACATTCTTTTTATTCTTAGTCCCTGGGATCTGGCCACCTCCGCTGGGTCTCAGGACCTGACCCAGCTGGGGGCTCTGACCACTCATCTAGCTGCCCCTGGACCAGGGGGCGGACGCTGCAGCCCTGGAGAGCAGGGGCCAGTGTGGGATCAGGGCCCAGCCCGGCTTGGTGAGATGTTTATTCATCAGCCATGGCACAAGCGGTCCACTGCATCCACCTGCTCTTGAATTATTTAGCATCTGCCCCCTCCCCTATCCCTACCCCCCCCTTCTGAGAGGAGATTATTCCTCTGGTTATCTGCCCTGCTCTGGGGGCCAGGTCTGAGAACTCTATGCCAGACATCTTGGTGGAGCTCCCTGGCCGAGGCAAACGCATAAAGTGAAGCCATTCTGGGGGAAGGGGGTACTGGGGTCAGCTCCCCAGAATGCGGGGTAACGTGTCGAATCCCAAGGAGTGGAGGCAGCTTCTTTGAATCACATGAGCCAGAGTCTGCCGCACGGATCTGCCCTGAACCTCTGTTCTTTCCTTAACAACCATCAGCAGCTGTGAGGCTCAATTCCCCTTGCCATAGATTAGACCCAGAATTCCCGGGGCCGAGAAAGAGAGGGGGCAGAACCCCGTGACTTCTCAATCCAAGGATGGTTGACCTGCCAGGAAATTCCTGTGTCTGACTGCTTCTCTCTCACCCTCTGATTTCATATATATATATATATATATATATATATATATATATACACACACACATATATATATATACACACATACACATATATATATATATATACATATATATATATGTAATTAATTTTTTACAGAGAGTTAGGGAGAAGGATAGAGAGTTAGAAACATCCATGACAGAGAAACATCGATCAGCTGCCTCCTGCACGCCCCCCACTGGGGATGTGCCCGCAACCAAGGCACAAGCCCCTGACCGGAATCGAACCCGGGACCTTTCAGTCCGCAGGCCGACGCTCTATCCACTGAGCCACACAGGTTTCAGCCCACCCTCCGATTTCTAACTCAACTGGCTCCTGGGCTCCTGCCACCTTGGACATCAGGGGAAGCTCGAAGATGAGCCAGGTCCACTCTCTGGTGTTTGAGATGTAGCCGGCGCCAGGCAAGTCTCTTTCCTAAGGTGACGTGGTTAGAAGCCTTTCTCTCTGGGGTCCCATCTCCTCCATCAGGTAACAGATGCTCTAGCTCAGTGGTTCTCAACCTGTGGGTCTCTACCCCTTTGGGGGTCAAATGACCCTTTCACAGGGGTCGCCTAAGACCTTTGAAAAATGCAGATATTTACATCACGATGCATAACAGTAGCAGCATTTCATGGTTGGGGGTCACCACCCCATGAGGAACTGTATGCAAGGGCCGCGGCCTTAGGAAGGTTGAGAACCACTGCTCTAGCTGCTCAGTTCCGTTTTAAACCACTTGTACTGAACACCGCATCTCACCCCCACTCCCCAGGAACTTTCTTCCCGTGTTCATTCCGGGTCATCTCCCGCGTAGAGAGCATGCGTGCTCTCCGAGCCTCCCCAGAACCAGGCCACCCTCAGGGAATTCGTCTCAGGCGCCTCCCCTGGGCCCAGACTTGCTGGGCAGGGCAAGGCGTGAACGGCAGGAGACTCTACACCAGCCATTCTCAACCTGTGGGTCGCGACCCCAGCAGGGGGGTCGAACGACCAAAACACAGGGGTCGCCTAAAGCCATCGGAAAATACATCATGCCTATCAGGTATTTACATTCCAAATCATAACTGTAGCAAAATTACAGTTTTGAAGTAACCACCAAAATTATTTTTTGGTTTGGGGTCACCGCAACATGAGGAAGTGTATTGCGGGGTCACGGCATTAGAAAGGTTGAGAACCACTTGCTCTACACTGTGGGGGCTCCTTCTCCATCGCCTGGCCCGAGCCATCCGGCCACCAGCTCTCGGACGGGGTGGGCAGGGAGTGTAAGGGCCTGGGAGAAAGGAGGGGAGTGGGTGGACTTGCCAAAGGCTGCGGCCTTGGTCAGAGGACTCGCCACCCTTCGCCCCGTCTCTGCTCTCTTGCTAGTTCTGTTCAGAAGCAGCCCATCTCCTGTCCCCTCAGCACACCTGTGTCATCGCACCAACGACCCTCAATGGAGGGGCCAACTGGGAGGATGGCAGGAAAGCTGGTGCCCACTAGGGATGCTGCCCGCCATGGTCTGCCACGTGCCAGAGGGACCCTCAGGTGTCGGGAGTTGGATGGCTCAGGCCCCGCCGAGAGCAAAGGAGGGAACTGGCCCCTCTCTGCCTCTCTCTGCCTCTCCTGCACCTCACTCACCCCTGCCTCTCCCCCCCCACACACACACACCCCTCCTCCCTTTTCTCTGCGGCCCCAGCAAGCAACCCCCCGCGACCTGGCGGTCCTTCCCCGCCCCTGCCCGGTCTCGCCACTTTCTTGCCAGGCGCTCCCTCAGTCTCTCCACTTTGTCTCCAATTGTGTCGCCACGCAGCCCACCGCAGATGCTGACATTTTAAATGTTTAGTTGTTATAGTTACTTGACTAATTGCGGGCCCAACCGCCGAGCTTCTCCAGCGGCGGGCGGGCGGCGTGGCGGGCAGGAGGGAGGGGGCAGGGGAAGGAGGGGGGCGCGGGGGCTGGCATCGCCACTCCTGGGCCCCAGATGTTGGCCAGGCCCCGGCAGAGGGTGCCTTGCCGGGGTGGAACCAGCGGTCCCAACGCCTCCGCCAGGGGCCAGGTCACCGAGGCAGGAGAGGATGCGCCTGAGCCCCCCTTGGCCTCCACGGGATGCGGCCCACTGTTCCCGCGCCGCTGGGATGGGGAGCCACGGAGGGTCCACCCCGCAGCTGCGCCAGGCCGCCCCCGCTCCCCAGGGAGAGGCCGTGAGATGGCATTTTAGAGAAACTGGGGTGGGGGGGAAAGGGGTGGCGGACAGACAGGAGCGCGTTTGGGGGCGAGAGGAAAAGAGTTAGAAGCCGCTGGCGGGTGGTACTCACGTGCCAGATGGCGAAGAAGATGAGCGCGGCGCACAGCACCAGCGAGAGCATGTAGCAGAAAGCGGCGAAAGTGAAGGCCATGGCCGGCGGCCGCACCGCCCGCGCCGGGTCCCGCCGCGCGCCGCGATGCCCCCCCTAGGAGGCCCGGGTCCCGCTCAGCGGCCGCGCTCCCTCCACTCCGGACCCGAAGGGGGCCCCGCCGGCACCCTCCGCGGCAGGCCGGCGGCGGGGAGGCGGCGCGCCCCGCGGAGACTCCAGGTCAGCGACTCCACAGGCGCCGGCGACCCCCGCCCGGGACAGGTGCGGGGACGGTGCCCCGAGGCGAGCGCGGTTGGCGGGAACCGTCTCCGGAGGTCAGACACCGGGTCCGAGGAGAACTCCTGCGGCTGGCTGCCAACCCGCGGAGACCCCTCCGGACCGGCGCGGCGCGGGGTGCGAGGGTGGAGCGGGCTCCTGACGCCGCGCCACTGGGAAGAGTCCGGCTGCTGTGCGCCCCGGAGCTGAAGCGGGGGGAACGGGGAGGCCCAGCGCCGCTCAGGACCCTCCCACGTCCAGGTGCGGGGGCGGGCGCGCTCCGGCTCCTCCCGAACCCCGGCTCCTCCCGAACCCCGGAGCCCGCGCGGCTTTCCCGACAGAGCAGCTCCTCCGGCCGCCGGAGAGCCAGGGCCCCTGGGACCTCCGCTCCGAACGCCGCTGCCAGGGCTGCTGTTGCGCCCCCCGTGGGTGGGTGGGGGGAGACCCCAGCTGCGGCCCTGGCCCCGCCGGCCTCGGTCACCCCAAGTTCCCCGAAACTAGGGACCGGACTGGGGCCTTCCGCGCCCGCCCGGGCGGCTGCAGGGCGGGATCGCCAGGACGAGCACCGCTGGCCGCGGAGCGCATTCCACCTGCTGCCGCCGCCGCGCCGAAGCCCCAGCCTCTGCCGGCACGGAAGCCGCGCGCTCGGGGTCCCCTCCCTCGCGGCGCCCCACCCTCGGCGGCTCCGGCGCGGCGAGCACGCCCTCCCCGCGGGCGGAGACTGCGGCGCGGGGCTGGGGAAGGTGGGCGGCGGCGGCGGGGCGCACGGGCGCTGGGTCCGAGGAGCGCGGGGGAAACTGAGGCCTGCAGCGCCCGTAGACCGCGCGCCGGCGGGGAGGGGAGAGGCGGGGAGGGGAGGGCCGGGGACTTTTTAAACACGTGCGCGCGCTGGGAGGAGGCGGGAGGCTGCGGAAGGGTATATGGTGCGCACCTCGCACCCAAAGGCGTCAGCCGCCCCTCCCAGTGCTCGCTGTCTCTCCCGGAGAGGTGGAGGCGGACGGAAGGGGCTGGTCTGGGGTGGGTTTGGGGATAACAGGGCCAGCCCTTGGACCCCGGGGATTGCTCGGCTGGGTTCCCGGAAACTAGGATGATGTTCTTAGCGCTCAAAGCGACTCCAGGCCCCTGCAAAATCCCCCCTGGGCTGGTTCCCTCGCACCCCCTACTCCCCACCTCTCCCCGCCCCTGACCTTGGGATGGGGAAGTGGAGTAACTGCACTCCTCTGGGCTGCAGAGGTACCAACGACGGCGCTCCATGTTCCCGGGGTGGGCAGAGTGGAACTGTCCCAGGTACGAGCTGCTAGACCTCTCGGAGCCTCGGGGTCTTTATCTGAAAAGCCCGGAGAAGAAATACTGTCACAAACACTTTAAAGGCTTCAGTGAGAACACGGATAAAGAACCGCACACACAACAGGGCACTCGGGCACGTCCGGTCCGTGGGGGGCGTTCCTCTGCGCACACCTGGCATCCTGGACATGCGCCCTGCTTCCTGGACAAGGGTTTCTTTCGGGGCAGTGAACGGGGCTTCGGATAAGTCTGGTCCAGTGGTTCTCAACCTTCCTAAGGCCGCGACCCTTGCATACAGTTCCTCATGTGGTGGTGACCCCCAACCATTGAAATGTTGCTGTTGTTACGCATTGTGATGTCAATATCTGCATTTTCCGATGGTCTTAGGCGACCCCTGTGAAAGGGTTGTTCGACCCCCCGGTTGAGAACCGCTGGTCTGGGCATCTGGACGGCAGGGAGAAACATCCCGAGAAGTGAGGGGCAGGTCCTGGTGGAGGACCCCGCCACTTGGGGTTTGGAGTGAACCTCAGAGCACCTTGTCCAGGGGCGCACTGAATAGGCACAAAGTAAACAGCCCATGGGCGCGCCTCGGGGGGCTCTCGGTGCACGGTCCACGGGTGGGGTTGCAGGGGCAGGAAGAGCGGGAAGGAAGGCGTTACAGAGAGCGCGCCAGCCCCACGCCTAGCGAACGGCAGAATCAGGGTCAGGTCTGCAGACTGTCTCCTGCGCCCCCACAACATGCTTGCAACTGCTCGGCTGGGCCTGCAGGGTGGAAGCTCAGGGCCCTTTCCTTGGGAAGCGGAGCAACTGTAGCAAGTTCACTGGCAATTGTAGCAAGTTCACTGGCAACTGTAGCAAGTTCACTGGCAACTGTAGCAAGTTCACTGGCAACTGTAGCAAGTTGCCAAAGCAGCCAGCAGGTAACCATTTAATTGCTTTTGTGTGGAGAGATCGGCTACATAGCTGCACCCTAGCGCAAGATGGAAAGGTAGGGCTGTCTTTTATTGGAAAATTATTCAGAATTTCGGGATAGCAAGGGCCGAGCATGAAGCGAGGTGCGAGAGGCCCTTCCGGGTATAGGCGCCTGGGCAACCGTGGAGGTGGCACCCCTCCCCATCCGGCCCTTCGCCCAGAGTCCTCCTCACCACGTGCTCTTTTACTGAAGTAGTCTGCCTTCTGATGGAGGTAAGGGATTCAATGGCTGAGCGGGGAGCCCAGTTCTGAACCCGCGCCATGCTTTCGCAGAGCGGTTCTTCCCCTGAGATGAGGGGAAATCAGGACAATCTGGTCAGGGCTGGTCTGGCAGCTCCGTGGCGCCGTTACCTGTCCCCAAGCCCTCTCACCTTCCTGGCTCGCTGCCCTTAGCCTGTGGATTGGGTTCTCCTGGTCCTAAGAAGGCTGCTGCACCCCCAAGTATCATGTCCATGTGGCCAGCCGGAAGGAGGGGGAAAGCCCCAGGGTTTCAGCTCAGGAAGACAGGCCTTTGGGGGAGACTAAAGGAAGACTCCCCGCAAGGATTGCCTACATCTCACTGGTATTTGGCCGCCTCTAACTAGTTGCAAGTTTTTCTAAAAGCGTAGAAAAAAAAAAAAGAGTATAGTAACCATTCCCCTCTGTGTCACCCAGATTCAACAACAACAGTTAAAATGTTTGGTCCAGCCGAAACCGGTCTGGCTCAGCGAATAGAGCGTCCGCCTTTGGACTGAAAGGTCCCGGGTTCCATTCCGGTCAAGGGCATGTGTCCTGGTTGTGGGCACATCCCCAGTTGGGGGCTTGCAGGAGGCGGCTGATCGATGTCTCTCTCTCATCGATGTTTCTAACTCTATCCCTCTCCCTTCCTCTCTGTAAAAAATGAATAAAATATATATATTTTTTAAAAATGTTCGGTCTCAAGCACTTCCCAGGTTCCCCAAATTGCTTTTCACCGCTGGTTTGTTCAAACCAGGATCTAAAGGTTTTCCCTTCTCCCCTCACTTCCCTGCTCCCAGCACAGTGTCACCTTTTTCTTGCATATCATTTTCTCAACAATATATTTTTAAGTTGGATGTTCGCCATTGACATATACAGAGCTCAACGACTCTGTCCCTGGAGGCCTGTGTGGAGCTGTGCCTGCCCTCACACACCTAAGGTGGCACTGTCAAATTTGAGCTATTTTCTCTAAAATACCTAAAATCCACCTGGGCAGCCCCTTCTTGCGTGGGGGGCAGGGAATTCAGTATCAGCCTCACTGGCTCCGCACGAGGCTGGGCACAGCTTCTGGGGCCTCCTCAGCACAGAGCACTGGGCGGTCCCTCCCTCTGCCCTGGTCCTGCTGAGATGTCCCAGCTGGACTGGTCCTGGCCCTTTTACCTCTGACCTCCCGCCCTCTCCTCACTGGAGGGCAGGGCACCCCGTGCCAGGCTCCAGCCTCGCTGGGCACCACACAACCATGTCTCTGAGGTCTTGCCTCCCCTAGAGTCACTGGCACCAAGCAGTGTATGGGTCACCTCTCCCCAGATCCCCGACCTCAGCCTCTTTCCAGTCTGCAGGGAATTGCTTCCTGCTTTCCCCTGGCTGTTGGCAAAGCCACTCTCTCTCCTTCCAGAATCCCTCCAAAACCAGATCTTTGATTTCAAAGATCTATTTTCCATCTCATAATTTATCCAGCCAACATCCTATCTAATAAAAGAGTAATATGCAAATTGATCATACCTCTGCTACACCCACGAGCCACACCCAAAAGCCAATCAGAAGTGACTATGCAAATTAATCCAACCAAGATGGCTAGGGCCACAGAGAGTGCAGGAGAGAGGCTTGGGTTGCCCCAGCGATGGAGGAAGCCAAGCTTTCCACATAACCTGGCTGGCCCTGGCCTCTGCTTAAGGCTACAAAGTTTCAATTATAGAAGATAAATAAATCCCTACAGAAATGGCTGTGGCCAAGGAGCGAGCAGAAGGCTTATCTCCATTCCATACTACAAAGTTTCAATTGTAGGAGATAGCAGGGCCTCTGCTTGGGTCGCCAAGGGGTGTGGCCCGCCTGCAAACCACCACAGACCCCTTTCCCAGGCCACCCCATGCCCCAAGGGAACCCCCATCCTGATCCAGGACATGCTTCAAGGCAAACCAGCTGGCCCCCACCCATGCCTCAGGCCTCTAGCTTATCTAATAAAAGAGTAATACGCAGAATGACCATCACTCCAACAGACAAGATGACTGCCCCCATGTGGACACAAGATGGCCACCACAATATGGCCAGCAGGGGAGGGAAGTTGGGAGGGACCAGGTCTGCAAGGGAGGGCAGTTGTGGATGATCAGGCCAGCAGGGGAGGGCAGTTGTGGATGATCAGGCCAGCAGGGGAGGGCAGTTGGGATGGACCAGGCCTTTTTGCGGCTTTATAAGAAATAAATGTATCTGTTAAATCAATTTAAGAATCAATAAAAGTAATTTAGCATATAAAGATAAACGGAATCATATAGCAGCAAAGGAATATGATATGCCGCTTGAAACAAAACAAATTATAAATCCTAAGCAACCTCTTACAGTGTCTAGTAAATTATGTAAAATAACTGATGGCAAATGTAAGAAAAGCATCATTAATTTTTAAGTGGTTTCCATTTATTAATTCCTGCAACTTTGCCAAATGATGTGTGCAAGTCTCTGCGGATTGAAGGTGATTAGAATTTAATAAAAATCAATCCGACTCATTAAGTATAATGTTCTATGAGGACAGGATGCCCAGCCAGACCCGGCTCTCCCTGTCATTCACCTGAGGCGCCATACACATGGGGGGACCATGTTGACTCTTCCAGCCCCAAACCCAAAGGTTAAGTGCAGCCAGTGCCACAGGGAGCTGAGCCCAGCACAGAACCGAGTCATGAGCAAATAAAGGGTGGCTATTGGCCGAAACCAGTTTGACTCAGTGGATGGAGGGTCGGCCTGTGGACTGAAGGGTCCCAGGTTCGATTCCCGTCAAAGGCACATATGGGATGTGCAAGAGGCAGCTGATTGATGTTTCTAACTATCTGTCTCCCTTCCTCTCTGTAAAAAATCAATAAAATATATTTTTTTAAAAAGTGGCTATCGTTTTAAGCAGCCAAGCGTGGGGGGCTCCTTTTTAGGCCGTGACAGGCAACAGTGAATGCTCTTCATTCTCCAAGGAACCGTTTTAGTTTGGCCCCCTGCTCTGGACAGAACACCTGGCTTCTGGAAAGGGGGTGTGTATCACGAAGCAAACTGTCCCAGAGCTTAGATAAAACGTGCCTCCATTGGCTCTCATTCCTTCCATCCATCCATCCATCCATCCCACACCTCCTCCAGACAAGCAGGGACATAAAGGTCGGGGGGCTGAGGCAGGTTGCAGTGTCCAGCCATCCGGGCCAGGCTTGGGCCTCAGGGGTCGCTAGTCCTTAGGTTGTACAGTATTTATGACCTGTTTGTTTGGGGGGTTTCTATGGTAAAATATACATGACATCAAATTTACCACTTTAATCCTTTTAAGGTACATGGTTCAGTGGTGTTAAGCATATTCACATTGTTGTGCAACCATCATCATTATGCATTTGCAGAAATTCAAACTCTATACCTATTAAACAATAAAGCCCCATTTCCCCTTCCTCTGCCCGTACACACCACCATTCTACTTTCTTTCTCTATGAATCTGACTACTGTAGGTTTCTTACGTAAGTGGAGTACCACCCTGTCTTATAACTCGACTCTTTACATGTCTATCTCCCTCTACAAACTGGGAAAGCCTTGACATTAGAGACTCTTTCTTATGTGTCTTTGAATCATAGCTATCCCTCACTGTGTCTGGCATATAATGAATGCTCAATATGTGTTCGATGGAAGGATGGATGGATAAATGGATGGAGGGTGGATGATGGATGGGTGGATGGATGGATGGATGGATGGATGGGTGGGTGGATGGATGGATGGATGGATGGGTGGATGGATGGATGAATGAATGGATGAGTGGGTGGTTGGGTGGGTGGATGGATGGATGAATGGGTACATGGTACATGGATGGATGGATGGATGGATGAATGGATGGGTACATGGGTACATGGATGGATGGATGGATGGATGGATGGATATATGGACAGATGGATGAGTTGATGGATGGAAGCAGTTGTTGCACTCTAACTGGTACTGCAGTTGACGTAAACAAGTCTGCCCCACTAGATGATGAGAAAATGCAGACAAGGACCATGTCTACCTTTCACTTATAACTCCAGAGCACTTGCTACTCTGCGGGCACATTAATAAGCAGGGCCGGGCCCAACCTGGAAGATGCTCCGACTCTAACAGAGCTGCACACGGAGCCAACTGTGGCTTTGATAAGAACAACAACAGAAGAGCGTAAATGTCACGGAGGCAGCGAGCACAAGGCTCCTGACATCATGTGTACTCAACAGCCACATTTTTTACTGAACCGAATCAGATGGCGAGCTGGCTGGAAGCTTTGGGCTTCAATCTCTGCCTTCAAGCTGTGCTGGCTTCCCATCAGCAAGTTCACCTCTCCCGCTCCTGCTGATGTGCATCCGTTCTGACCTGAAAGCCAGGTACAAGCCAGCGTGACCCGTGCCAGCAGAACACAGCAAAGGTGGAAGCCACGTTTTCATCAAAGAAGCGGGAGAGAGGTGGGGGCGGGAGGGGGGAGTTAGAGGAGGGTCTCTAACCACAGAAGTGCTGATCTCAGCGAGTCCTCGGGAGAGGGAGGCGGAGTAATGGGACGCAGCTTCCTGCTTGTGTTCCTAACTCGTCTTAATGTCATCTTCCCACGAGGGCTGCCTTCTGCGGAAATTAAGCGATTTTCCTATTATTAGCGCCGTTCGGCAGGCACTGTCAACAGATCGCAAACAATGAGCCTTCGAGAGAGACACCCCGTCTCGTTCTGGGGCCCTGGCTCCTTCCAGGGCTGGAGGTGCGGCATCTATCTGAACAGCACTGCTCAAGAGGCGGCTGTCCTGTCGGGAGGAACGGTCTCCCTCGGAAACGGCTGAGCTTTGGGGGGCAGCTCGGCGGTGCCTGCTGGAAGTCTGAAGTGCCCACCAGCCTCCCAAATGCCGGTCTGCAGCCTCGCTCCTCGATCGGGCCCTTTATCCTCCTAAAATACCGGCCGCGAAGGCCTCCGGAGACAGGACTGGCGCTATAAAGAACATGATAACTCCGTGATGCCATGATATTTAAATGTTCGTCTTTGCTTTCCCCTCAGATGTGAGATATCTTCCCGGGCTTCCACGTGCCTGAGTGTGTGTGCCATTCTTCACAGCGTGTCAGGCGTCCTGGGGAAACTCTGAGGCCGTTCCGCCGAGCCCCGCGGCTAATGAGCCGGTACCTCACAAGATGAATGCCGGGTCTCATTTTATGGAGCCTGAACAGCACTGCCACGTTCCCGTTCCGCCCGGGTCCTGGCTCCGGGACGCCCAGAGAGCGCCGCGGTGCTCAGTCAGTTCTGCTCTCCTTCTCTGCCACCCTCCGTGCCGCCCACTATCCCGGTGTTTAGAGGCTCTGCCACTTAATCACTCCACTTCCTCGGTTCACTTCCAGAATGTCTGAGAGCATTATTGAGGGCAGAGTGTCTGTACACATGGACACAGGCACCGAGTGTCTGTACACACATACACATGTGCACACATACACTGAGTGTGTATACACAGTGTCTGTACACATGTACTCACACACAGTATCTGTACACATGTGCACACATACACAGAGTGCCTGTACACATGTGCACAGGCACAAAGTGTCTGTACACGCATGCACACATACACTGAGTATGTACACACACATGCACACATACAGAATGGCTATACACATGTACTCATGCACAGAGTGTCTGTATACACATGCCCACATACACAGAGTGTCTATATACATGTACACAGGCACAGAGTGTGCACACACATGCACACACACATAGTGTCTGTACACATGTGCTAGGCACAGAGTATCTGTACACACATGCACACATACACAGGGTCTATATACATGTACACAGGCACAGAGTGTCTATGCACACATGTATACATACACTGAGTGTGTACACACATATGCACACATACACAGAGTGTCTGTACACATGTACTCATGCACAGAGTGTCTGTACACACGTGTACACATACAAAGAGTATCTGTACACATGTACTCTTGCACACACTGCATGAAAGAGGCTCTTTCACATTTGAACAGAAAGTTCTCGAAGCTTCATCTGCATGAGCACCCGATGTCGCCCGGTGAGCCCACCAGGTAATGACAGCCAATGTCCACGTTTCTGGGGAGACAGTTTAGAAACAGTGGCGATGACTGACCAATGCTGACTGCTCGCTGGGTGCCTTTAATGCTCCCGCGACAAGGTGGGTATGATCATCTCCACCTTACCGATGAGAAGACACCCAGAGAGGTCGGGCGCGTACCTCAGGTCACACAGTGAAGGGCAGGATTCGTGTCCAGAGAGAGCTATCTGACTCTCAGGCCTGAGCTCTCGCCCCCAGAGGTGGAGGCTGGGGTGCTGGCTTCCTGGAGGGACTGGAGAAACCTGGCAGCGAGGCCTCTGCGAGGAACGGCGGCTGTTTCACCGTTCAGTGCCTGGAAGCTATAAAGCATGGGCTTGCCAACGGGGACCACGCCAACCTGTATGCCCTGGCGTGCAGGGCAAGGAGCGCATGCCAACAGAGTCGGGTCTGATTAGCCTACGGTCTCTCTTGAGCCTGGGAAACAAGCTTCCAAGAAAGCCAGCTCCCCAGGGAGTCCAACCCTGACCACTGGTCAGGCCCAGAGAGACAGAGACGTCGGGCATCTTTGCCAAGGACGCACAACTAGCGCTTGGAAGGGCCAGGATTCACCCCCGAGCAATGGGACCTCAGACCAACGCTCTATCCACTGAGCCAAACCGGTTTCGGCCATGTTTTATTTTTTTTAATAAAAAATAAAAGCGAACATTTTGATGACTGGTCATACTCAGACCTCCCAGCCCAACAGTCAGGTCCCACTGGCAAGCCCTCCCACCCCCCACCCCTACCCCCAAGGGAGTCACTTCTTGGGGCGTGAGCAGCTGTGTATGTGAATGTTCTGGGTTTTAAATCATTTCTCCTCCCTGAAACTTGAGTTTGGGGAAGAGATGCCACTTTCACCGGCAGATCAGCCATCAGAGGGAAAAGTGTCCATGTGTCGCTTTGAATAGAGGCTGCAGCCTGCAGCTCGCCCAGGACAAGCTCCCTCTTGCCTGCACACACAAAGGCAGGTGGCACCTATTTCATGGAATCCTGTAGATTCCCTCTCGCCTGAGGAGCTAAGCCATTCTTTCTATTCAGACTGTAGGAGTCTAATAATGCCGAGGAGTTCCACCTTCCAGTGCCCTTAAGCATGCTGGGATTCAGTGACCTGCCACAGAGCCGGTGGACAGCCACGTCCTGAGCTTCTGCCCTAACGTCCGGGCCGAGGGGAGGCGACAGCAGATCCCAACTGGGAAAAGGAAGCTTCGACGGGGGCAATGTGGGCGTTTCTGCACAGCAGTCACTGTGCTCGCTCAGCCACTTCCTTCTCCGCCGGCGCCCCGGCCTTTAATCAATTCTCACGGAGATCGGGAAGGTTCATCTCCTGGAAAATGGCTCCCCCCGAAAAAAAGTGGTTCAGGGAGAAGCGGGCGGCGTGGCCCAAGGCTTAGAGCACAAAATCCACCGGAGAATGGAGAGCAGAGATTCCCAGGGCCGGCCATTACTCGCCCAGCAGGTGCCACAGCCCGAGGAGCCGCCCTCATCCTGGAGGTACCTCTCAACATCCTCTCAAGTGGGGCCGCAGAGGGCTTGTTACGGACAACGAGACCTCCATTTCACCTTGATGGCGGCTTGTGAGCTATTTCAGGAACGAAGGCAAAGAAACAGTCGTGATAACCAGAGATGCTCCCAGCGCTCTCTCATCACTCAGGAAATGCCAAGGCCTGCGAGCCAGACACCGTGGACCAACACCCCATGTGTATTTCTTATCAAAAATCCCAATACAGCCGAGACCGGTTTGGCTCAGTGGATAGAGCGTTGGCTTGTGGACTGAAAGGTCCCAGGTTCGATTCCAGTCAAGGGCATGTACCTTGGTTGTGGGCACATCCCCGGTGGGGGGCGTGCAGGAGGCGGCTGACCGCTGTCTCTCTCTCATCGATGTTTCTGACTTTCTATCTCTCTCCCTTCCTCTCTGTAAAAAATCAATAAAATATATTTTAAAAATAAATAAAATAATTTTTTTAAAAATCCCAATATCACTGCATCCGTTCTCCACCTTCCCTGGAGTCACGGGTTCAGAGTGTGACCACTGGAAACGGGATGGGGGGCTTTTCGGGGTGAAAGAGAGGCGCTTCGGTCTGATTTCGCCAGATCAGTACCTGGCACGCGACTGTGCGGGCTCCCGAGGCACAGATGTGGTCCCCTGATGGGCCTGTCTTGTGCGTCTTTATTTACGGCATCGGCATCGTGCCTGGCAGATGGCAGGCGCTCGTTCTATGTGCGGGGCATGACGATGGGGGTCTGGCAGGCTTTGTGAGAGAGGTGACATTGAGGCAGGCCTTGGAAAGCCCACGAGGAGGGCTGTGATGGAGGGAAATGGGCAAGAGAGGCATGATAGCCAAGGGCAGAAGGATGAAGGCGTGGAGGTATGCAAGAGAGCACCGTCTGCCGAGACCAGTTTGGCTCAGTGGATAGAGCATCGGCCTGCGGACAGAAAGGTCCCAAGTTTGATTCTGGTCGGGGGCATGTGCCTTGGTTGCGGGCACATCTCCAGTGTGGGGCATGCAGGAGGCAGCTGATCGATGTCTCTCATCGATGTTTCTGACTTTCTATTCCTCTCCCTTCCTCTTTGTAAAAAATCAATAAAATATATTTTAAAAAGAGAGAGAGAGAGAGAGAGAGAGCAGCGTCTGCGGGAACGGGGGCACACCCTGAAGGGCTTGATCCACACGCCGGAGAGTTGGGGCCTGAATAGGAAGGAAGTAGACGGGGTGGTTCTAATTGAAAACTGTGCTTCCGGTATTGTGCACCCAGATTAGCACTTGATTGGTCTGGACCAGATCCGGGGGCGGGGAAACCAACATGGCCGGGCTCTTCCCTGACCTCTCGAGACTGATGTCAGCATGGCCCTGGGTCCTACCCTCAGAGACTTCATGCCAGGCCACCCACAGGGACATCTCTGAGACCCCCGTGTCCTTGACTTCCACTGAGGCCGAGGAAAGCAACACACAGTCGACAACGAGGAGCGGTCCAAAAAAACAGGTCACTGCTGAGAAAAGCTTCATTTTTCCCCAAGATGGGCGCGGCAGATGGAAATGCTGAGTCACGCAGCCAAAAATAACACTACAATAAAATGATCACCGAACGATCAGGACGTCAGCTCATCAGGTTTGAGGTCGGCGATCCTGATGACTACACGGTGAGTATCTTCCCCCCGTCTCTGCTCCACGGCAGAAAGGATCAGCTCCCCGAAAAGGAAGGGCCGACCTCAGCACTTTTTCTCTTCCGTTTAATGAAACAGTGTCTTGTTCTGGCATCAAGGGCTTGTGATAGACCCAGTTTTTTTGTTTTTTTTTTCCTGGTCCCCAAAGAAGACTTAGATCCGGAAGTTACCTTGCTCACGTCAGTCTCACCAGGCCCAGCGTTGTCTCGGAGTGGCCCGTTATTCTAAGCATGTTCAAGGACAAATTACACAGATGGCCCGTTATTCTAAGCATGTTCAAGGACAAATTACACAGGTGGCCCATTATTCTAAGCATGTTCAAGGACAAATTACACAGGCGCTGCTCAGGGAGGTCATGTGCCTCGATGCAAGAGAAACTGGAGGATTTTTCTTTTTCTCCAAATGCCATTCCCTGTTTATTATGTCTTTTAAGTGAGAAGATTGGATACAAACAGAGCCGGAAATTATAATAAAAATAGAGGCCCGGTACACAAAATTCATGCATTAGGGGGCGGGGTGTCCCTCAGCCCACCCTGCAGCCTCTCCAATCTTGAACGCCTCGGAGGATGTCCAATTACCAGCAGTCGGGACATCCCTCTCACAATCCGGAACTGCTGGATCCCAACTGCTCACCTGCCTGCCAGCCTGATCACCCCCTAACCACTCCCCTGCCAGCCTGACCGACACCTAATTGCTCCCCTGCTGGCCTGATTGTCCCCAACTGCCCTCCCTGGCAGGCTTGGTAACCCCCAACTGCCCTCCCTTGCAGGCCAGGCTGCCCTCAACTACCCTCCTCTGCTGGCCTGATTGCTCACAACTACCCTCCCCTGCCAGCCATCTTGTGGTGGCCATCTTTGACCACATGTGCAAGGGTGTGAGAGTCAATTTGCATATTACCCCTTTATTAAATAGGATTGTTTTTAAAACATTAATAATAATGGTAATGTCAGCAATAGCAGTGTACAAAAATATCCCCTTTAAAAACTGTCCACTAAATCTATTGGCAAAAAATAAACTGACAAACAAAATAGATCCAGAGACATGGAAGCATAAAACAGACTGATGGATCTCAGAGATGCAAAGAATGTATATGCATAACCCATGGACACAGACAAGAGTGTGGTAGGCCTGGAGGGTGGGGCAGGAGAGCGGGAAACGGGGTCACTAGGGGGAAAGAGGAACATCTGTAATGTTTCCAACAATAAAGATAATTTTTTTAAAAACACAGAATATTAATCTTGTGGTGCCACAAAGATCTTTGAAATGAGATCATTTTATTTATTTTTATTTTATTTTTTTTAATCCTCACCTGAGGATGTTTTTCCAGTGTTTTTTATTTTTTTAATATATTTTATTGATTTTTTTTTCAGAGAGGAAGGGAGAGAGACAGAAAGTCAGAAACATCGATGAGAGAGAGACATCTATCAGTCGCCTCCTGCACGCCCCCCACCGGGGATGTGCCCACAACCAAGGTACATGCCCTTGAGCGGAATGGAACCTGGGACCTTTCAGTCCACAAGCCGACACTCTATCCACTGAGCCAAACTGGTCTCGGCCCAGTGATTTTTAGAGACTGGGAGAGAGAGGGGAAGACAGAAAGAAACATCAATTTGTGAGGAACCCATCCATTGGCTGGCTCCAGCACGTGCCCCGCCCAAGGCCCGGGCCGAAAAGGACCCTGCAACCAAGGTATGTGCCCTTGACCAGACTCGAACCCGGGACCCTTTGTCCCACAGGCCGACACCCTATCCGCTAGCCAAACCGGCTAGGCCTGAAATGATTATCTTGAATTATATGTCAAAGTCATGCGTAAGCCAGATGGAATTCAGTCTCCCTCAGAAATTCATTCCAATCATATATTTTTCTTAAATGTCCACTAAGATCTCAAAGAATGAGGCAGTCTGTGAAACTGCCTCCCAGGAAAGGGTTACAGGTCAGGCTGATGGAATTGGGGGGGCCAGCCTGAGTAACCCAGAGGGTGCACAGCCTGCAGGATGCGGCCTGGAGCACCGGGGATGGGAGCGGGGAGCGCTCTGAGACACGTCACGTCCTCATTCCGCCCTCACCGAGTCCCTTCACACGGCGCCCTTCCTCCCCATCTCCATTGCCACCGCCCTGCGCTCAAGCTCCCCGCGACACTGAAAGTAGGCTACTGCCAATCACCTCCCGTTCCAGGGTGTTTTTTAATCGAGAATGAAATCAGACGGGTAAAGAGCTTTTCCGAACGTGGATTTCCTGGCCTCCACACCAGACCTCCTGCAGTGGAAGCTCCATTGGTGGGGGTCACGGCCCGGGCAGTTTATTTATTTATTTGTTTGTTTGTTTTTTAATATATTTTATTGATTTTTTGCAGAGAGTAAGGGAGAGGGGTAGAGAGTTAGAAACACCGATGAGAGAGAAACATCGATCAGCTGCCTCCTACACGCCCCCCACTGAAGATGTGCTCCCAACCAAGGTACATGCCCTTGACCGGAATGGAACCTGGGACCCTAGAGTCCACAGGCCGACGTTCTATCCACTGAACCACACCGGTTTCGGCTGCCCAGGCAGTTTAAAATGCTTCATAGCGGATTCCAAAGTGCATTTCTGAGTAGGACTCCCTAAACCAAACCACCTGGTCCCTACACCCCCCTCCTCATTGCACGGCCTCCCCGGTTAGCTCCCGAAAGCACCTCTTCAATGAGGCCCCAAACCAGCGGTTCTCAATCTTCCTAAGGCCGCAACCCTTGCATACAGTTCCTCATGTGGTGGTGACCCCCAACCATGAAATTTTGCTACTGTGATGCATCGTGATGTAAATATGTGCATTTTCCGATGGTCTTAGGCGACCCCTGTGAAAGGGTTGTTAGACCCCTAAAGAGGTCGCGACCCAGAGGTTGAGAACCACTTCCCCAAACCTTCAGAAGCTCCCAGTAATGAACGAGATAGCGGACAGCTGGTTCTTACCCGCTGCTCCCAGGGGCAATTCAGACCTGCTCCCTCCCTCTCCAGTGGCTGGGCCACAGGGACCACTGCTGGCTGGTTTTCCGCCCTGAGGCTGGGACTCATACCATCCCCTCTCCTTGGCACCGCCCCACTCATCCCAACACCCGCCATCCATCCCTCCCTCCCAGATCCTCCTGGTCCCCCCGGACTCACCTCCAGGCCTGCCTCCAGACAGCCTCCTCTGGTGGCTCAGGACCCTGTCCCCGGCCGGAAAGCTTCGCTCTGGCCTCGGAGGTCTCATGGCGGCGCACTGTGTGTGCCTGGGAAGGGAAGTACATGACCTCATGGAGGGGGCACAGACTCTAGTGACTCAGAACTGTTTCTTTAAAGTTTCCTGTTTTTTAAAACATATGTGAGTTTTAAATTTTTCACAGTCTATTTACGGAGACCACCGACCCCACCGAGAAGACGTGCTGTGTTTGCTGTGGTTGACCTCCTGGTTTGATTCCAGGTCAGGGCACGTGCCCGGGTTGTGGGTTCGATCCCCGGTGTGGGGTGTGCCTATCCCAGTGATGCATCAGTGACACAGAGAGAAGGGACTCCACAAAGATGTTTGAAATAATGAAGAGATCAATGAAAAAATAAAGTCCAGCCGAAACCGGTGTGGCTCAGTGGATAGAGCGTCGGTCTGAGGACTGAAAGGTCCCAGGTTCAATTCCAGTCAAGGGCATGTACCTTGGTTGTGGGCACATCTCCAGTGGGGGGTGTGCAGGAGGCAGCTGATCAATGTCTCTCTCTCATCGATATTTCTAACTCTCTATCCCTCTCTCTAAAAAATCAATAAAATACATTTAAAAAATAAAAATAATAAATAAATAAAATCCAATTTTCCTCTGCCCCATTGCTGCTTTTGGTTATTATTATTTTTAACTTTATTGTTGACAGTATTACAGATGTCCCCTTTTGCTCCTTTGACCTCTTAAACCCCACCCCTGCCCCCCCAGACCTCCACCACCCTATTGTCTGAGCCTCTGCAGATATACATACAAGTCCTTTGGTTGATCTCTTTCCACCCTCTCACCCCTACTCCCACCTTCCCTCTGAGACCCCACTGTCTGTTCCATGCTCCATTGTTAGGCACAGAGCAGCTTTCTAACCTCCACACTTAGAGACCCGATCATCTCCGTCTTCAGCCAAACAAGGGCCTCTGCTTAGCAGGACTCGCCCTCCTTAGAGGTCCTGGGGAACCCCTTCTGCCTCCTGAGCAAGTCATTTGGGGTCCCCTACCCTGACTTCACAGGCTTCTCACAATCCACCTTCCACGCACATCCTGCCCTGGGTGAAGAACGTTCCTTCCATTTCATGACTCACGTATGTAGGAAGGAAATGTGGCAGTGATTTACCCAGGTATCTGCACTCCAATATTTCAATATCCATCACCACTATTTTACTAGATTAAAAGCCAGCCAGACCCTGGCCGGCTTGGCTCAGTGGATAGAGCGTTGGCCTGCAGACTGAAGGATCCCGGGTTCGATTCCAGCCAAGGGCACACGCCTGGGTTTCGGGCTTGATCCCCAGTAGGGGGCAAGTAGGAGGCAGCCGAACAATGATTCTCTCTCATCACTGATGTTTCTCTCTCACTCCTTCTCCCTTGCTCTCTGAAGTCAATAAAAGCCAGCCAGCCAGCATGGCTCAGTGGTTGACCTCATGGTTTGATTCCAGGTCAGGGCACATGCCCGGGGTTGTGGGCTCGATCCCCAGTGTGGGGTGTGCAGGAGGCAGTCAGTCAATGATTCTCTCCTCATTGATGTTTCTACCTCTCTCCCTCGCCCTTTCTCCCTGAGATCAATTTAAATATATCTGACTAGTTCACAGCTATGTTAGGATGAAAAAAGTATTATGTTTTGTTCTTTTCTCTTATGTAATAAGCTTGTTGCAATCAAAACCCTACAAAAGAACACCTACGCACGTCTGTCTCCACCTGCATTTTTTTCTGGTTCTATTAAATGTATTGGGGTGACATTGGTTAATAGGATCATATAG
>PVJN01013706.1:0-48161 GCA_004026805.1 Lasiurus borealis
CTCTTCCTCTGTACCACATTACTGCCTTGTAAAACCACTGATTCTGAGGGTGATACTGTACATGTATTGACTGTTGTTGTTGTTTTTAATATATTTTATTGATTTTTTACAAGAGAAAGGGAGAGTGATAGTTAGAAACATCCATGAGAGAGAGACATTGATCAGCCGCCTCCCGCACGCCCCCCACCGGGGACGTGCCCGCAACCAAGGTACATGCCCCTGACCAGAATCGAACCTGGGACACCCCCACCCCCCACCCCCCGCAGTCCGCAGGCCGACGCTCTATCCACTGAGCCAAACTGGTTTCGGCACTGTTGTTATTTTTTAAGAAGGCATGGGAAGTTGGTTTATTCCCTTGGCTTTGGGGATAAACTTCCCTGTAGCCAGGTATTCTGCGGGAGCGCTGAGCTTTGGCTGGGACTTCCTGCCCCTTGAGCTTGGAGGAGCATCCTCTGAACGGAATCAAGGTTGCACTGATCAGCACATCGGGGAAAAAATGTGTCCTGGGCTGTCTCCTTCTGGTCGCTTTTCCGATTGTGTAATAACTCATATTGTGCAATAGCACTGT
Source organism: Lasiurus borealis (assembly GCA_004026805.1). Classification (NCBI taxonomy): domain Eukaryota; kingdom Metazoa; phylum Chordata; class Mammalia; order Chiroptera; family Vespertilionidae; genus Lasiurus; species Lasiurus borealis. The sequence continues at coordinate 569 of PVJN01013706.1, forward strand.
AGGGGGAGCTTGCCTCATGACTCAGTAATTTCCTTTAACAGTAAAGCTGGCGGGAGACGTTCGCCCCTCATTGTCCTGTGGCTAAATATAAAACGTAAGATGAAGTTCTCCTCTTATTCAAGGGAAAGGAATGTGAGTCCTCGAGTGAAACTTAGGGGAAAACTTAAGGGGGAAGTAATATTTACTGAGGTTCCCAAACTGGCAGGCGTGTACAGCGAAGGGCTTACTTCAGTCTCTCAACCAATAGACACTTGTTGATTCTTCCTATGGACTTGAACTAGACACTGAAGTCATCAAAGAAATAGGAGACATTGTCCAGGCCCTCAGGACTCTTATGCTCTTCTAATGCAGGGTCAACAAGCTTTTAATAAAGGTCCATTGGCTAAATATCGTAGCCTTTGCTGGCCATTCATTGTCCATCAAACTTTCAATTCTGTCTTGTAGTACAAAGTAGCCATAAATAGGTAGACAAATAAGTATGTCCATGATCTAGTGAATGTGGACACTGAAATTTGAGTTCCGTAAATTTATACATGGCATGAAATATTGTTCTTTTTTTTTTCAATCATCCTATATAATAAATGCCTAATATGCTAAGTGTCTGGCCATTTGATCATTCGACCAGTTGCTATGACAGGCACTGGCCACCAGGGGGCAGATGCTCCAACCAGTAGGTTAGCTTGTTGATGGGGTCTGGCTGATGGGACTATGCAAGATGGGCGGACACACCCACGGTCCCTCTCCAGCTCTGATTGTGCACCAGTGGGGTCCCTCGGCCCGGCTTGCACCCTCTCACAATCCAGGACCCCTTGGGGGTTATCAGAGAACAGATTTTGGCCCAATTTCCGCAGGCCAGGCCAAGGGATCCCACCAGTGCATGAATCCGTGCACCAGGCCTCTCATCTAAAAATATAAAAACTACTACATCAAATTAAAAAGCTTCAAATGAAAGGCAACCTATGCAATGGGAGAAAACATTCACACACAATAAATCTGATAAGGGGTTAATATGTGCTTTGTTATTAACACACTAAGTAACAAGGTAGGTCTAATAACTGCCATGATTTTAAGTAGTGATGAGTATGTGATATACTACAATATTTACAGATGTAATTACAGGTCTGTGTTTGCTTCAGAAATGTCCTACAGCAAGAGAGTGAGAGGCATTTAGATGGAGTGATATTTGGTATGAATTTCCTATAGCTAGTGGTGGGTACTTGGAAGTCCACTATATTATTCTTTTTTCTAAAAATATATTTTATTGATTTTTTACAGAGAGGAAGGGAGAGGGAGAGAGAGTTAGAAACATCCATCAGCTGCCTCCTGCACGCCCCCCACTGGGAATGTGCCTGCAACCAAGGTACATGCCCTTCACAGGAATGGAACCTGGGACCTTTCAGTCAATAGGCCGACACTCTATCCACTGAAGCAAACCAGTTTTGGCTTCATTATATTATTCTTGTATACCTTTGAAGTACTCCATATGTTTAAAAAGAAAAAGACAGGTGAATGTCAAACATTAAAATCTCCAAAGGTTCTGACCTGGTGTTTTGAGGTGCAGGTGTAGAGTAGACTGGAAGGAGGCCAGCTGGGAGACTTTTTGGGGTCCGCATACTGAATGCAATATGAGGCCCTCTGAATAGGAAAGGGCAAGTAGGCAGGTGGCCATATAGGTCGAGAACTTGTGAGAGAAGTCTGCAGTCTTACAGTCCTGCACTTAGGACAATCATGGTCGTGAGCAGAGAGAAGCTTTCAGATGGCAGAGAATCAATGACTACACCTCAGGGAATGAACTGATACAGAAAGAAAACAATAAACAATGAGAAGCCTGCTGAACCAGCAGAGGAGATAATTAGCCCAAGCCTCCATCTAAAAGTTTACTGTTGTTTTGTTAAAGGACAGGAACATTTATCAGATATGCAGCTACTTTGCACTGTAGCCACCTGGAGATTTTCTTAGTTTTTTTCCAGTTAAGGTGAACTGGTTCAGAACAATGGATTTTAAGGACACAATCAGGCTCATCATCTCTGTAAACTGCAGCCCCACGGGCTCTTGGGAAGTTGCACAATGCTATTTGGAAATGCTCTCAGAAGCTCTTTAGATCTGGAGCTGGCTCTTTGGTCTACATGTTGGACGCCATTCTGCACCAGGCTGGAGCCACACACCAAAGTGGTTTTCACTGGTCCAAAGTGGGAGATGGCCAATAGCTGTCTCACATTTTATTTTCAAGGATCGAGACAAAGGAGCCAGGTCAAAAGCAACCATGTCCCAACACTGCTCTCCATCCTGGTGACCAATGGTTCATGACTGAGGGTCTCACCTCTCTTCTTAATCTGAGGAGTCACTGCACTTTGCTTACAAAGCGAAGCCTGCAGAAGAAGGGGTTGTGGACGAAAGGGGCCACATGCCGACCTGACAAGCTCAGGGGAGGCCTGCATGGCGGTCTTGCAAACTCAGAGACCTAAAGTCACCACAAAGGATGGTCTGAAATTAAACTTTTACTAAACGCAGTTATGGTGGGCAGTTCCATCCTAGGCCGGTATCTTCACTGACAAGGTCAACTTTTACCTTAACTGAGCCTATCTGTCTTTTTGCATCTATGATAACATACCCTTGAAATGTCTGGGTAATTGTAACTTCCCTTTTTTCTGGAGCCCCTGGGACACAATTGATTGTGGTGGGTGTCAAGACAGATACCACAAATTCTTTCATTATCACATTAATTGTTCCTGCACCCACCTAAGTATGTGTCCATCATTTTACTCTTTATCCAATCCCAAGGGCACCCCTTCACACTCCCTGCTTTGCTTTATCCCACTTCCTTAATCTGTCACCAATGAATTTCATGTGACCCACCTATGTCCCTCCTTTGATCGCAATGTATAAATACAAATGTAACCCGCCATTCTTTGGAGCATTATCTCAGTTCTTTGATATTCTGCTTCCCGGCATAGGTCAACAGTTTGGCTCAAACTCACAAAATTCTTTACAGGTTTCAATGTTTGTTTTTGTGTGTGTGTGTGTGTGTGTTTTTTGTTTTGTTTTTTATATTAACAGGGTTATTTTAAACTCTGACTCTCATCAGCACAGGACTGTAATATCTTCTTTTCAATGGCTGACTTATTCTACACAGATAGGCTTGTAGCAAGTGTGTAGAAAGAAACTTTCCTCTATCCTTCAATGTTCTTTCAGCTGGCCTAATAATTAAATCTACATGAGACAGATTAACAAGAGAAAATAATAAAATTGAATTTCATAGGCACAGCTGGGAACCCCACATACTGGTACATGACAGAGTCAGAGACACTGCATAAGAGAGAGGTTCAGAGACACGTGACATTCTGAGCCAAGGTTGAGGAATAGCACTGGGGTTTCATAAGGTCATTGCAGGACAATAAGAGCAGATGTTCAGTAATTAGTGTTTAGTCCTGCCACATGGATGGGTCCAAAAAGGACATCTCTGGTGATCTCTAATCATGGGCAAGGCCCCTAGCTCTATTCTTCTAGGTAGTGAAGGGGAAAGGGGACAGTTTCCTGTGAGCCTGGAGGGTCTTGACTATTCAACTCAAAACCATTCACATACCAAAGTGGCACATTTTGGGGAAGCTTCTTCTGACCCCCGACACAAGAATGGAACAAAGGGCCCAGCCAGTGTGGCTCAGTGGCTGTGTCACCCTATGAACCAGGAGGTTGCCATTTGGGTCCCAGTCAGGGATTTCTAATTCTCTGAAATCAATTACACACACACACACACACACACACACACACACACATATATATTTGAGGCCTGGTGCATGACATTCCTGCACTGGGAGTGGGGGGAGGGTCGGATTATCCCTCAGCCCGGCCTGCACCCTCTCACAGTTCTGGAGCCCTCGGGGATGTCTGACTGCCGGCTTAGCACTGCTGCGGAAGTGGGAGAGGCTCCCGCCACCACCGCTGTGCTCACCAGCCGTGAGCGGTTTCTGATTGAGTGGTGCTCCCCCGTGGGAGTGCAGACACTAGAGGGCAGCTCCTGCATTGAGTGTCTGTCCCCTGTGGTCAGTGCACATTATAACGAGTAGTTGAGCAGCCTTAGCATATCATTGGCATATTACTCTTTGATTGGTTTAACAGCCGACTAGACTTAGCATATTAGGCTTTTATTATATAGGACTAGTAGTCCTATGCACAAATCCGTGTGCCAGTAGCTTGCTGCTGCCTTTCAGTAGCTCTCTGTCTGCTGCCCTGCCCTCTCCTGTAGCTTGCTGCCCCATCCTCCTGCTGATCTGTGATCTCATTACGCAATCGGTTATTACGCTTCACAGCATAACGACCATTTGCATATTACATCTTTATTATATAGGAAGATGAAAGGAACAAAGGGATGATGCAGGGAAATGACATGCAAATAGCCTCCCAGCGTCAAATTATTTTCACCAAAAATGTGGGAATTTGAATTTGATGCCTGAAACAAAGGCTCAGGGAGTGTCACACAACTGCTGGCCCACAGCTGGAATACACATCTTCAGTACAGCACACTCTGTGCACAGGTGTACTTCCCTTGCTAGACTGAGTTTGACATCAGACTGCACATTTATTACCAGCATCCAGGAAAGTGCCTAGCTCACAGCAATGTTCAAACGCGATTCAATCCGTGAACATATGAACAAACACACAAATAGCTCCGAGGATTTGGTCTTTTAGGATGCAGAAATTATGAGTTAGGTGCCTTTCCCCCCCCCTCAAAACCCATTCGAAGGAGGACATATGCATTTGATTTGTCACATAAAGCACTTAGTTTTAAAACCACATGAGTTACCAATATCATGAAATAACAATACTTTCCCCTAACAGTATTATGTGTGAGGTAAATCAATGAGATAAATGAGAGGCACTTCCAGTGTTTCCTAAAGAAATGAGGAGCAGCTGTTATTTCGTAAACCACAAAGAAAAACACAATAGACAGCTGGCCTGCATTTCCTCCTCCAAGTCTTCCCTCGGACTTCTCTCGGGATTTGTTCTTTCTAGGAACCAAGAGGACATGGGTTGCCAGCTCCACACTCAAATTGGAAGGTCTTCCCCGAGGAGGGGCAGCCATTAGAATGCACAGGGGCTGCCAGGACAGCACTCACCCTGATCGCTGCCTGACTCCTCTGCGAAACAATTTGCCAGGCATCCGCAGGTCACGTGGTCTGTTCTACTTGTCCCCAATTACAGTGCCCACCCCCTTCAGGCTGCAAGGCCGGGCAGGATATGAGCTCGAGGCTGCTCTTCGGTAGAAGGCGTTTGTCCCCATCTCAGAGGGCTAGTTAAGCTTCTGTCGAAGAGAACTGCCAGTGATTTATTGCTGCTGATCGTGCCCTCATTGGATTTCCACATAATCTAAAGACCTGCAGCATGAAATGACCTCAGAGAACATTTAGGAAAATCTCTACATTTTAAACATGACAGAATTATCACACGAAGTCCATAGTTTACATGAGGGTTCTCTCTTGGTGTACATTCCATGGGTTTGGGCAAAGGTATAAGGACATGCAGTCACTATTATGCTGTCCTACAGAGAATTTTGTTTTGCTGCCCCAAAATCCTCTCTGCTTGGCGTATTCATTCCTCTCTCCCTGCTCATCCCTGGTAATGAACGAGCTTCTAATTGTCTCTGCGGGTTAGGTGAGGATGTGTCAGCGTAGGTAGTTCATCAATAGTAATGGATGCACCGCTCTGGTGGGGGAATGCTGATAATAGAGGAGGTTATGCAGGGGAGGGGCAGGCGTTGTACGGGATATCTCTATACCTTCCTATGAATGTTGCTGTGAACCTAGAAATGCCCTAAAAAAAGTTTCACCGTATAACAAAACTGGAGATGCAGATGGGGAAGTCCAAGGTCACAGAGCCGATTCACAGCTCACCACAATGAGAACCCAGTCTTCTGCTGTAAGAAGAGGGCTGCTCATAAATCAGACATCCCATAATAAAAAGTCAAGAAATACTCAGTGAGCACCTATGGTGTGCTTTTTCTTGGAAACACAGGTGAGAAATAATAAGAGTTGGGGGACCCTGTCTAGGTTCAACTGATCGCCTGCTCATATGAGTGGCAGAGAAGTGGGGGTATGTGCTGAGGTTTACAGCTGGTTCTGCTTTCCCACCACCATCCCCCCAAAATGCACACACATACCAGCACCTCTGCCCTTTTGATAATGCTGTGCTCTGTGCCTGGGACTTTCTACTCCACCTTCAGCTGCCGCTCACCTTCCAAAGGTAAAGCAGCTCATTCATCTCTCTTCTGTGAGGCTGTCTGTCCAGAATGACTCTCTCACACGCTTCTGACCTCTCTGTGCTTTGCAAATAACTCTACTACGGAATATAGGAGAATGACAGTTATTTATTAACCCTTTGATTAGACTGTGAGCTCCATTACAGCAGAATGGGATCTCAATCACTTCTGTATTTTCAGAAACAGACTCTGTGATGAGGTATAGGTTACATGTTCAGAAAACCGCAGCGAGGACACAGATCTACCATTTCTTATTTTTCAGTGCACAGTCTGAGAATTGAAAACAGTATAACTCAAAAATAAATGTAGATTTAAATACTGTAGATTTAAGAGTTCTGGTAGGGCACAAGCTATGTATCACTAAGATATTAGAATATTTTTTCTTTACTTTAGAAAATTGATTATCAACAGTATTGAGTATCTGAAATACTCAATTAAAGTGAGTATCTTAATTTCTCATAGTTCTGATATTGTTCATAACCATTAAGGTTAACAATAAGAATAATAATGGGCGATCATTTGCTTTAAAAATCACATAAAATACTTGAAGTAAAGAAAAAACAGTGTGGTCCTCACTCAGGAGGACTTACTCAAGGGGAATCATTCTGGAAGGTTATAAGGCCAGCAGTTAGGAGGAGGTAGAAGGCACAGATTAAAATAATGAACCTGGAAAAGAAAATCTATTATACAAAAAAGTCTAGTTTTAGATTTTGATTATGTACGGACAAGGATATATATATATATATCAGAGTCAGGTAAATAGTTATTTATCATCCTTGCCGCCTCAGGAAGGATGTGCTAAAGTAAAAAGTTGTACAATGAAGTACTCTGCAAGTTTCAAATAACTAACTGTTTGATTCAAGATATAAAGAGATAAAATGAATGGTAATGCATTCAACAAAAATGGTTAAGCTGTTTTTTTCCCTAGCACATGTACAATGTATAATGGTACATTATTAGAACTAACAGGATTTAGGTAAGAAACAAAACAAAAATATTATTTTTTTAAAGTATCTTTTGCCCCTTTTCACAGGTTTCTGAAAATTGTACTTTTCCTAAACATAAACACAATATTTGATCTGTCCATTTATTTGACTTTATAAACAATTGATAGAAATACCCAAGGGTGGGCAAAAGTAAGTATACAGTTGTGAATATGGGAAACAGATTTTGTTCCTGTATTATTTACTAATTATTGTATTATTTTCCATTTAAACAGAACTGTAAACTTACTTTGGCCCACCACGTGTATATACTAGAGTACCTCGGAGATATTTTGAGGACGGTTCCAGACTCCGGTAATAAAGTGAGTATCTTAATGAAGTGAGTCATAATCTTTTGCCTTCAATTTGTAAAAAAAAGCACAACACCTGTGACATACCATAAGACGAGGCTTGCCTACATATGTAAAATGTGGGCATCTTACACATGACAGCCAAGAATTATCTAACTGTAAGGGTTTCCTGGTTATTTCAATTATTCATAAAAAGAATCATAGAGGAAACATATATTTGTTGTCTACTGTAATTAAAGCATATTTATTATATTTTTTAAATCTTCATTTTTTAAAATTCTGATCTTGCCGAGTCTTAACCTTTTCATAGGAATGTTGGTGTGTTAGGTTTCCCTATCTCTTCTTTATTTACTTTAAAGATCCAACATAAGACAATGAGGAATGTACATCTATTAAAAACAATATAAATACTTGTAGTGACAGTTTAAATCACTTGGCCCTTTTGAATGATGATTAAGAAATCAAGTTCAGCTTCATGTAGGTAAATGCAATTGTGCCCAAGGCTGGGCTGGTTCACTCTGCTTTTGCCTGCAGGTTATACTTCTGTGGCTGGAAAAAATGTTCTTCAATAGCAGCGACCAGTTCATGTAGCTCTTTCTTCAGCTGCTCTGGATCACTGCAAAATAAGGGGGGAATTCTGGATCAGTGGCTTTTCACAAAGCATATTTTATTTTTTAAGTACATTTTTATTGACTTCAAGGTGGAAGGGAGAGGGATAGAGAGATAGAAACATCCACGATGAGAGAGAATCATTGATCGGCTGACTTCTGCACACCCCCTACTGGGGATTGAGCTCACAATCCAGGCATGTGCCCTTGACTGGAATCGAACCTGGGACCCTTCAGTCCACAGGCGACTCTCTATCGACTGAGCCAAACCGGACAGGGTCCAAAGCATACATGGTGACCAAGTAACACTGACATGTAACCTTCAGAGGAGGCTACTAATAGATCAGACAAAACAGAAAGTCAGGGAGCCTCTGTTAACAACAACAGCACTAAATCCCATGAGACAAAATCAATTATTTTCCCCAAAGTCTCAACCATCAACAAAAACATCCCTTTCTAGTCCCCAAAGGAATTTTTAAGAAACACAATGTTTGCCCCTCACATCCCTAAAAGCTCTGCGATGTTTGTGCCTCGCAGTGCAGAGAAAATGTTCAGGACTCCCGTTGTCACTGAGTCCTGCTGAACCTTTACCAGCGACATCTGTCATGCCCTAGGCCTCCCAGGGCAAGGACGTTCCTGATCCTGTTTACCCACAAACTGCTGGAAGCTAAGCGGCAGATGTGGCTGTCAGGCCTTCCTAGACCAGACAGGACCAGGGAGCCTCCTAGCGGGCCTGCTAGTCACCCACCAGGGACTCAGACCCCGGGGTTTATCTTCATTAGTCCACCTCCAAAACAAAGGGCCACCACTGAAAAATAAACTCTAATCTAGGGAGCAAGATCCTGCTAAGGAAATCCAGTTTTCAAGCCGGCGGACAACATTCATATGTAAACGACTGGAAGGCAGATGACAGATAAAACGGACTTGGAAAGAGACAAGTTTCCAGCAGCTCATATAAGTGTCAGGCCACTGGCACAGTGTGAGCTACTATGAGAACTTTAACCCAAAAAGCTACTTACAAATGCTAAATCCTCCAATTCAAAATTTCACTCCTTCTTACTTGACCATCTTTATCATACTAGTATACAAACTTTATTTTACTTTTTTAAAAAATATCTTTTATTGATTTTTTTATAGAGAGGAAGGGAGAGGGATAGAGTTAGAAACATCGATGAGAGGAAAACATCTATCAGCTGCCTCCTGCACGCCCCCTACTGGGGATGTGCCTGCAACCAAGGTACATGCCTTTGCCTGGAATCAGACCTGGGACCCTTCAGTCTGCAGGCCGATGCTCTATCCACTGAGCCAAACCAGTCAGGGCTACAAACTTTATTTTAATGGAGATGGCAATCCTTGTACTTAAGATCATTTTTACATTATAAAAGCTAAGAGTACAGCTAACACCATCTTGTTACCGGCATTAATTCGGACGCTCTGGTTGCTAGGTGTGCCCCAGGGAAGATTAGCCTCTGGAAGGCCCAGATTCCTCATTTGTAAAATTGGGATAAAGATTATCCCTTCTCAAGAGAATTGTTGTGTAGATTGAGATAAATTATAGAAAGCAATTAGCATAGAACCTGGCCCCAAAACCTCAATAAAATGTAAGCTATCGTTATAATTATTTTTACCCCCGTTGGTAACACATAAAGTAATTATACATCCTAAATACATACGAACCACAAAGGTCTTTTTTTTCCTTCCCCAGAAGTGTGCTTTGAAGAAAAAAAGCAATACTCAAGAAGGCACATAACTAATTACTGTGTGTGTGTTTTTTTTCAATAAAATACCTAAAACTCAACAGTGAATTTACTACATATGAACATACAGGAATATATCTGTAGTCTACAGAGAGATATGTATCTTTATAGCTCCTACTGGTCTTGTTTCTGTTAGAACCCTCCCTGATAGAAGTATTATCTGAACCTTAGATAGTAAGAGAAAGTCTTTGTTCGTAGGGATGCGTATTAAAGTCTATGACTTACTTTCAAAGGGCTCAGGGAAAAATAAACAACCAAAAACATAATGTATACGGTGAGAGAGAGCAAATATCACAAAATGTTAGCATTTGCTCATTCTAGGTTGAGCTTTATGGCCTGTTTGTATAAATTTCACCGAAACATTGCCACACCCATTCCTTCTAGCTAGGACAGCAGACCCAGTAGTTGTGACAGAGACCGTAGGACCTGCAAACCCTAAATACTTACTACCTAGCTCTTCACAGGAAAAGCTTGCCAAGGCCTGGTCTAAGCGAGGGTATGTAATATTCACTACATTATTATTTCAACATTTCTGTAGGTTTCAAAATTTCCAAAATAAAAACTAAAGACCAGCTACCCCAACAAAATATTTTTTAAAAAGCAGGACTTATGCCGGAAAAGAATTTCACATCCTAAAAAATTAGTAAGTCATGAAATTCTATGAATAAATGAAATTCATGATATGACTTTATTAATAATATTTTAGGTTATCAGAAAATAAGGAAACCTTAGCCATGGCTTTACAGCTGTTGTACAGTAGGTATGCTGGTGCCTGTCTGGCTTGAGCCACAGTTGACTTAGTGCTTAATGTCCCCTTTAATAAAAGCAAGTAACATGGCAAGGAATATAATAGAAGCACAATTTTTCTAAGTGTTTTTAGTAATTTATAAATCAGTGTTTGAATTTAAGTCTACTCAGTAAGCCATGTGAAAAATGTAAATACTACAGACCCTTAAACATTAAATAGTACTGTTATTTTAAAGCAAAATTTCCTGGAATATTAGGCACATTTTTCACAGGATAATGAAAAGGGAAAGACAAGTATCTAGTGAAAACATCTTTCAATTGGCCTAACGTCTACTCCCCCACCTTTTACCCCCCCAAAAAGAATAAGATACAGAAATATACAAACACTAAGTGAGAATGAGAATTACAAAAAAGCCAATGGAAAAATCATACTTGATATAGTAGCAAACAGCTTGTTATTTCACACAAGTGGAAACACCGATAGTTACACAACATTCCATAAAACACTGGTAATGCAACGTGCTCAGAAAATGAGCTGCTTTATGTTTGAGTTGCTTCATGGCTGAGTTTTTGCCCTTTAAGCACCAGAAGGTTTTAATGAGAATCTGTAGCAAATCTATTCCAGTCCCATGACTTCATAGATCCATTTGAGTACCTCGATGGTTAAGAACTATAATCACGACTCTGACAGCTGTTCGGCAGCTCTTACCCTGAAGATGCAGGGCCCACTGGGAGCGGAATGCTATTTCCCTTAAACTCCCAGAGTTCTTGTTCCCATGTTTCCAGTTTTGTTTCGCTTCAGTATTTCTTGCTTTGCTATCGGCACTCACTTGGCCTGTCTAAGGGAAGTCTAACCCTAACGATTGTTTCCTCACCCACTCCTAATTTGCCACATTTTAATCTGCTATGGTTTGGCAATTTAAGATGCTCAGCAGTGTTCCTCCGCTCCTACTTCCAGATGGTGCAAATGTGATTCACGAACTCAGAAAAGTCTTTCTATGAGCAAAGCTTTGGAATACGTGTGGTAATAACCACTAAGACTTCTGCCGTCTACTACAGCAGCCATTTAGCCACATTTGGTGTCAAGCATTTGAAACATGCCTCAGACAACCAAGAAACTGATTTTTAAAGGTCATTTAAGTCAGATTGACTGAAATTCAAATTTAAAAATTGACACCTGCTTTGGCTGTTGGAAAACTTAAGTATGTTTGGAACAACTGGGGTATCAAATTCTACGTTTTCTACTATAAATTTTATGAAATCTAAATACAGATATAGTATTTCCAAAAATAGCTTGGCATTTGAATTGAGATACATGGCAAGTTGTAAGATACTAAATGGGTTGTAAAGACTTTGCGTGACAAAAACGTGAAATATCTCAATAACCTTTAGTGTGGATTACACATTGTAATGATAATATTTAAATAAACTAGGTTAAATAAATATATTATTAAAATTAATTTCACCTGTTTCTATTCACTAATGGAACATTTAAATTTGCATAAGTGGCTCACATTTTATTTCTATTGGACGGAGTTGATTTCACCTTAAAATTTCCCCCCCTGATTATTTACTGTAATTTAAATAGATAAGAGCTAGTTAGCTGTGGGTTAAGTAGGTTTGCAGTATCACCTTGCATATGCTAATGACATAATGTTTCCCCAAAAGTAAGACATGTCCCGAAAATAAGACCTTCCAGTTTTGCCTCTCGCTGTAATATAAGGCACTCCCCCCAAAATAAGACCCCACTGATAATAAGGCCTCCCCTGAACATAAGGCCTCCCCGGAATATAAGGCCCCCGAAGCTACCATAAGGCGTCTGACCACTGATTTAGAGACCTCACACTGCCTGAACAGCTCTGGCTGTGCTGCGGCCAATCAGTGAGCTGGTTTGTGATGACAATTACTACCGTACCATATACAGGTAATAAATTACAGGTAATAAATTTCCTTTTTTTTTTTGTTTAACAATAAATGTGTACCGTATTCTTCTTCATGGAAAAATAAGACATCCCCTGAAAATAAGCACATCTTTGGGAGCAAAAATTAACATAAGACACTGTCTTATTTTTGGGGAAACAGGGTATATCATAGATGTTAAAGTTCAAAATATTACAGTTGGAAAGTGACCAACTCAAACCCTTCCCCATACTCACGAAGACATGACCCTAAAGCTACCAGACCATCAGTCCTTCGATGGCAAGGACTCTTTCTGATGTTGGCTCTTTATCCTGGGATCCAGCGTAGCCTAATGCAACCACATGGCTGCTCAAAATATGTGCTGAATGCATGTGCAATGATTGTACTTTATTGCATCAGATACATGCGGAAAAAGAGAAATATATATGCTTACCTCATATAAAAAGTATTAGAAAAAGGAACATATATGCTTACCTCACATAAAAAGTATGAGGAAAAGGAAATGATATTACTATCACTGAAATTAGGAGTGGCATTTTCCTCATTCAAAGAAAAGTGGGGAGAGGAAGAGATGTAGCTAAGCATGAAGGGAACACTCTTGTCCCTGGATGCTCCAGGCAGCTGTTAATCACACAGTATTGCAGTAGTTCTGGAACAAGCTTCCCAGGTAAATGGCATGCTGGGAAGGTGAAATATTTCACTCAGTCCATGAACAGAGCCAACGCGGAAGTTTAGGGACTACAACCCACAGCGGCTGCCGTCCACGTCTCACCTGTTGCCAGGCGGGGCACACAGCTCGGCGTAGTACTTGATTTTGGGCTCTGTCCCGCTGGTCCGCATGGTGGCCACGCAGCCATTCGCAAAGGTAAAGGTGATCATTTGGCTGCTTTTACTGGTAGGGAGAACCTAGGAACAAATTGCACACATTCTAAATGTATACAGGAACAAAAACTCTTCTGGCCTGAATAAGTTTCCTCTAGATACACAAGAAAAGAAATGCCAAACAAATATACTGGTTCAGAAAGAAGAACACTAAATTAAAAATCTAAAAATGTACTTCATATAAATGACACACTAGATAATAATAATAATAAGGAAATATGTGAAATTTAAGTAAATTTTATATACTAGGCTTTTTATCTCTTCCGTTCTATTCGTGACGACTAAAGCTTTACTAAAATTGAAATATATAATTTCACAAGGAATTGATTTAAATAGATTAATGATGCATTATAAAATAATAAAACATAAACAACAATAGATTTTTTTTTTCCTTCTGAAAGTATCTTCATTTTGTAGAGGATGGTGTTTTCCTTTTTTTTTTGTTATTCTTCACCAAAGGATATTTTCCCATTGATTTTTAGGGAGTGTGGAAGGGAGAGGGAAAGACAGAGAGAAACACTGATGTGAGAGACACACACCAATTGGTTGCCTCCTGCGCAAGCCTGACCAGAGCCCAGGCGGGGGAGGAGCCTGCAACCGAGGAACATGCCCTTGACTGGAATCAAACCTGGGACTCTGGTCTGCAAGCCAATGTTCTAACCAGTGAGCCAAACTGGCTGGGACACTTACTTAACTTTGTAAAAATGTCTATGGACAGACATAAAAGAATAAAGCTTCTGGTGGATGCCTGCACAACTGTAAGCCTCATTAAGATGACAGGAAGAGGGAGGGGGGAAAAAGAAGAGAAAAAAAGATGACAGGAGTACAAAAACAAGAGGCACAGGGCAAAGAGGAAGGAAAGAATCGCAGTTGATGGGGCTGCCAGCCAATCCGGGACATCAGAAAACAGATGGAGGAGCAGACCGGCCCTGGAACACAGGGTGACAGCTGAGCACAGCAGGCGACAGACGAGCATCCAGACAAGGTGTTCTCAGAACCCTGCCAAGCTTACCACCTGAGGCAGCAGGCACTGCTACGGGCAGGGGGAAGGCAAGGTGGTATTTGAAAGTAGCTGTTAGACCCTCTCGGATCCTCACCCTCTGCCACATTAATACAAGTACAGAATCTGATATCACCCACAGGTATGGTATAAATGTACTGTGAGGACAGGCAGGAAGAAGAATGGTGAATGCCAGAAGTGTAAGAACTAAATCCTTATCTCCGTAACAGTCTAAGACTGATCATTCAAAACATCACCATAGACTGGACAAAATCATACACCTATGGATGAGGTCAATGGGGGGGAGGTAAGGGTAGAGGGTGGGGTGGGAGCTGGGTGGAAGGGAGCTATGGAAGGGAAAAAAGAGAAACAAATATAATAATATGAATAATAAAGATTTAATTTAAAAAATATAAATAAATTCACATCCCTAAAAAAAATAAAATAAAAAATAAATAAAAATATATAAAAGCAAAAAAAAAAAAAAAAAAAAAAGCATCACCTTAAAAGCACAGTATTTAGAAACCTGTTGGTAAAGACCAGGAGAAAAACTGAGAAGGAATGTGGGTGTTGATGCATGACAATGAGATGGCAGTAGTTGGATCTGCCATTTTTCATTGTAACTCTTAATACTACTTACCTTTTAATATTATGTTGTGTGTTGCCCAGCTGGTGTGGCTCAGTGGCTGAGTGTCACAGTTCAATTCCCAGTCAGGGCACATGCCCAGGTTGTGGGCTCTGTCACCAGAAGGGGGTGTACAGGAGGCAGCTGATCAATGATTGTCGCTCATCCTTGATGTTTCCAGCTCTCTCGCCCTCCTTCCTTCCTCTTTGAAATCAATAACGGACAAGAGTCTGATGAAAGCGGATGTGACTTACCGCTTTTTTGTCAGGCTGGGCATCATCATAGCCAGTGGTGAGGTCCCTAATGCCGGAAATCTCAAATCTGCCACACGTTTTTGGATAATTATTCTTCCCATCATAGTTTCTAAGGTTTTCAAATAATTTCTTAATGGTGCCTTGATCATGGCAGATAAAATATGAAGCTTTGGTAATATGGTAGCCATACCTATCAAAACAAATACAAAGACGTGCAAAATGAGGAACAAATAATTCTGCACAGTGTATACAGAACGGGCACCAACCAGCACGTTCTCAAATACTTAATGAGACAAATATGATCATGACTAGCTTCAAAGCAATAAGTTAGCATTAAAAAGGAGGTATAGCAATTTACTCAAGGGATCACCAAGCTGCTACTTTGCCTTCAGCCTATATCTGTAAGTGAAATTTTACTGGAACAGCCATACCTCGCCCATTACATTATGTATTGTGTCTGGCTGCTTTTGCACCAGAAAGACAAGAGTTGAGAAATTGCTATCAAGACGAAATAGACATTTCCTGAACACATGTAATCTTTTTTGGCATTAGACACTTAAAACCACATTCTGTGTAATGTTCTCATTTAGGAAAGGTTAGTGCTATCACAAATGGTAAATATTAAAAGGAAAAGATAATCTCGTTTCATTTTCTTAAGAAATAGAATTCATAACTAAAGTCAGAGCCTTGGAAAGAATATTAGTATCTCACACTAAAGGACATAATACATTTAAAAAATATATTGCCACATGTGGTGATGTATGTTAACGACCTACAGTTAATGATACATATACTGAATCATTACATTGTACACGTGAATCTAATCAAATTATATGACTTCCAATTCAATAACCAATAGAAACTTACTCAACATAGATGGTCTTTAGCTGCTGAGACAGAGACAAATTTTTGGTTGCCAAAAAGCTAGCCAACTCTGCGCATATGACGGCGGCACTGACTCCATCTTTGTCCAGAACAAAAGGGCAGCACATATATCCTGCAGAAACACGTGTCAGACACAGACACTTAGGAGAGGGTTCCTTTATAACACTGTGGTGCATATATCTACACGCACCCTGCCTATCACATAAGAGGCTGTACCGTATAAGTGGATGGATGCTTCTCATTTGCCAGTATTATAGTTAAGAATCTAGCCCAGTGCTCAGCACATAGTAGGCCTTCAAGAAGTATTTGTTAAATAACCTGAAAGGAAAGTCTTCCTTCTAGACAAATGGTTCTTGTTTCCTAGGTCCAGCTCCTACAGAACTGTTTCTAATTGTTCTACTCAAGGCTCAGGCTGTCTTCTCTGAATCCTCATAGGTCTTTTTCTTTTTCAAAAAATATATTTCTTTATTGATTTCAGAGAGGAAGAAAGAAGAAGCGAGAGAGAGAAACATTAATGATGAGAGAGAATCATTGATTGGCTGCCTCCTGCATGCCTCCCACTGGGGATCAAGCCCGCAACCCAGGCATGTGCCCTTGGCTGGAATCGAACCTGGGACCCTTCAGTCCACAGGCTGACATTCTATCCATTGAGCCAAGCCGGCTAGGGCTTCCCATAGTTCTTGTGAGTTATATTATTCATCGTGATTCCTGGCCCATAGTCTTCTGTGTGGTTATTTAATTAGATCCTTGGCAACTGCCGAAGGCAGAGGTCAGTGCCCATTTCTTTCAGAATGACTGTGTAACTGACATGCAATAAATATTTGATTAACCAATGCAAAAATATTATTAAATGAAAAGCTGTAGAAAGGCAAGACCGCCGATTGCGGCCAAAAAAGGCAACGCTGAGCAACTCCACTTACTTCATTCGATTAATTGGTTCAATTTTATGGTGCTGCAGGCAATATACAGATGAATCAGAAGAATACATATTATAGGATAAGTATGATTCAGAGCTTTTTCTGAATGCATAGTTAAAATATCCCCAGCACAAACATCTGCATTTCAGGTGTCCGTGGCTCACTCTCCTTTCTGCTCATTCCTATTGACAGTTTCAGACAAGTGTTTTTCTGTCATCCTGGCTGGGCTGGGGGTCATCCTTTTAGATGACAATGACTTTGATGAAGGCACCATGACTCGGCCTTCTTCCCTGTAGACAGAACACTTAGGTCTGGATATCCACTCCACAGTTGAGGGAACACCACACTCCCCCAAAATGTGGGTTTTTAAGCTACCAGCAGTCATGCGCAGAGTATCGCTGTTTTCAGTCGTCTGGGGAAAGATTCACCTTCTTACGCTAATGGCTTGGATATTGGCCAGATATTCTTTTTAGCTGAATGGAATCTGAGAAGCGCATTTAGGGGTAAGGACAGTTCAAAGCTCTTTGAATGCCACAGAAGCAAAGCAAACTGTGTGCTCCTGTTTCACACTAACTTACTGAACCCAAATCCAAATCCACATCTTCTCCCACATATTGGCAGTCTGTGCATCCACATATTCTATGAGCACCCCATGGCTTCTTACCGATAGCTTCTTCAAATGCAAATAAGACGTTTTTCCCCTGGTCTATTAGCTGCTTGGCTCGGTTTCCCATCCATTTGAAGCCCGTTAATGTTTCCTAAAGGGATAACCCGAAACAGAAAGATGTGTCTTTGACCTTCAACAGAGCCAACAAAAGGCGAAAGACCATGTGCCCCCAAGCACCTTACCTCGAAGTGAAAACCCTCCTTTAAGGCGATGGCCCGCAAGATTTTGGAGGAGACGGTGCTGGACAGCATGTACGTGTCCTTGAGGGCGCTGGGATCTTGGTTCTTCTCTTTCCAACAAGTAAAGAGCCACCAGCCCAGGAGGGCCCCCAACTCATTGCCGGAAAACACTCTCCATTCGCCACTGAAAGAGAAAACAACCCGTGACACTGCTGAGGTCTCCAGAGACACTGGGAGTCACTGCGACGGGACCAGGAAGCTAAACAAGGTTCAAGGTCATCTTTGGAAGACGCCCCGTTACTGTTGTTTAAATAAATGGCCAGAAACGTGGCTGCCGCTTCCCAAACATGTGAGCATCTATCACGTCTCAGCCAGTGTGCCTACACAAACACCCAATATTTGAGGAGCGTGTAAAAATACGTCGGTGATGACACACCATTTCTTTTTTCTTCGTTTTCAGCAAAGGCTTTGTTTTCCAACACAACAGAAATATGCTGACTAGATCCCCCCACTATAATAGTGTGTCTGCCTTAACTTTCAGTCTGTATTATGGACTCCGAGAGGGCAACAGCTTAGCATTCCTTAAGACTGAGCTCTGTGCTAAAACATGCGTGGGATTTATCTCCCTCTCTGTGGTCCACACGGCTGGAAGTACATTGCACGTTTCAGCACGTGTCACTTTAGCTTCATTCTCTAAAAACAGATACAGAATTGACTCTGTTTCATCATAATCTAAAGCCCTAACCCTTTAGCGGCCTCCCACTACCCCCAAATGTCACATATGCCATTTGGAACTGCTTTTCAATGCCTCCCATCTTCCCGCCCCTCTGTGCCAACTCTACAGTCAAACTTGCCTTGTACTATCAGCACTCCCCGGGCATTCCTCTCTAGTCTGCTCAACTTGAGTTCAACACTTTCTTGAAGGTCAGCTCCTTACCAAACCCGCTGGCGGATAAAGGACTGCAAAGCCAGCACCGAGCAAAGCACTTTGTCCTCGTTAGGCACTGAGTCATTAATTACAATGAAGTCAGTGATAAAAAGAGAGCAATTTCAATTCTGGGCTCACACCGGGCGGGTTCACTCTGCATTGTGCTTGCAGAGTAATCATGTGGCCCCCGTGTCAGCACCCTGCTCTATGTTGGAAGACTGGCCAGGAATCCAGTGAGATGATCATTTGCAAAGTAAGTGGGAATACATATTGCCAAACAGGTCCAGTCTCACCAGAGGCATTTCCCTGCCCAAGCTGTCCGTCACCCTTTATCGTTTGTATTCTGTAGGCAATCACAATGAATGGGTACCTGTCTTGCTTTTCTGCCACAGCAAGTCTATCGGCATCTGGGTCATTTGCTAAGATGATTTTGGCCTTGATTTTGTCAGCCAAAGCGAAAGATAAAGTCTGAAAAAGAGCAGAAAGAAAGAATATTTCCACCAAGAATCAAGGATATTGATGTCTTTAAAAAACATTTGGTTATTTAAGAACCAAAAGAGAATTTTCCCCAAACTCAGGCTGAATTTCATTTCTGGAGCTGGTCTTGGTCGGTGAGGTATTCCTTCCTGAGCTGGGTCAGACAACAGGAGAACCAGAGCACCACGCACGCCTGCCCCTGGAATTCACCCACCGCTGATCGCGTGTGAGCGGTTGGCGTGGTCTCTCCAGGCTGCCCATGTGATCAACCTCACAAACAAACCCAAATAAACCTGCTCTCTGAATCTCATCATGACCCTACCCTTTACAAAGCGGAAGGAACCATAATTTAAATAGCACTCCCTCATATCAGAAAAATGAAAATTAAGGAATAAAATTCATGGGATAAACTTCCATTCTATTACTGTTTCCTTTTGGCATTAAGGAAGCACAGTCACTTAAACTTAATTAATTTAATTAAATGTAAAACATTTAGATTTCAGCCCTCATATCCTGATGCCAGCATATCTAATTTGAAAGTTCCTTTAAGAAAGGGATGATCAATAAATATAAATATTTCCAATGATGAAATTACTTTTGTTCCATGCAATGAGAGCACATAAAAAAACCATATTGTACTTGGTAGTCATAGTTTTGAACAGAAGAAGTAAATTTTATAAATAAAAATAGGAGGTTACCAAGACGCCTTTACCCTCTTCGGGATTTGGGTATTTCACCGTTGGGAACTCAGGATCGGGATCCTTCTGTTCGGGAACAGCCTCGGGAGGAACAAAGTCAAAAGCCCGGAAAGCCAGCTGCACGAAGCTGTGACCCACGCCGTGGACGGAGGTGTGCACAAACTTCAGCTTGGCCTCCCTGTTCACACTCCTGGAACCGACACGCCACGGAAAATGATCAAATACACAAACGTGGCTTTCAAAACAGGAAGGTTTGCAAAGTATCAAGGAAGCAGAGCCACAAGACATCAGTGTGATACAAATGTACAAGACAAGTAGGGTCCTTCTAGTTGCATTAAAAATACTTACTCCTCTCAAATATAATACCCCTCTTCCAACATGCTCAAGTTTTAAGTTTTACTCTGCAGTTGTTTTCAGCAAATCTCGTTACTGTCAGAGTTTGTAATGCAGCATTCACACTGAGAGCGGGATAGCAGAAAGAGCCCTGGGCTCAGGTTCCAACCTATGGCAATTATATGATCTATATACAGTGGTACCTTGAGATACGAGTTTAATTCGTTCCGTAACCTTGAGGCGTGGGAAACTATGAGATGCTCAAGTCATAGTAAACTAGTGGGTCGTGTGCAGCCAGCCGATCTGCACGATTACTCGTATCTCAAATGTTGTTCGTATTTCAAAGCAAAAATCGCTCGCTCAATGGCTCATATCTCAAAAATCTCTTATGTTAGGGCACTCGTATCTTGAGGTACCACTGTATATATAACTCTTAAGCAACCATTAGGATTGGATGACCAGCCAGTAGCTATGACACGCACTGACCACCAGGGGGTAGATGCTCAACGCAGGAGATGCTCCTGGTGGTCAGTGCACTCCCAGAGCCATCCTCCCGCAGCCAGCCAACCTCCCTTGGGCCCTCCCCCCTGCCAGTCTGCCCCAATTGGCCCTGCTTGCCGGCCAGGCTGAGGGACCCCACCCATATACAAATTCGTGCACTGGGCCTATAGTATATAAAAAATACTCAATTAGTATTAGCAACTGTTTGAGAAAAGTAATATTTCCAACTGGTCAAAGAAGGATAGATTCTTCAATTTAATATGTTGGTATAACCACAAACCTCTTAGAAAAAAACAATAACCTAATTTGCTTTTCTAGATCAGATCTCAATCAGCAGTCAGTCCTCTCTGCACACACTCCTCTAGACCTCTGCCTTTTGTGGCTCCCCTGAGATTCTGTGCACTCCTCGATTTTTCTGACAGTCTAGACTCCCCCGAATGAGTCTCGCTCAGAACTGGGGTTCAGTGCAGTTGGGAGTTTCTGTCTCCCTCCCACTAGAGGAAGCCAGCTAGGCACTCTGCCGCCCGTCCTCTCCATGTGTGTGCCTCTGTATCTCAGCTTTTTGCAGCAACTCAGTCTCCTCTTTCCTTCTAGTTGTAGAATTTCCACTCAGCCAGCTTTCCTGTGGATCTGGATGATGTCCGTTCTGTCTTTTAGTTGTAGCTTTGAAATTATTGTGTGATGCAGCAGTTTAAGTGTTCATCTATGCTGCCATCTTGATTTCTCCTCTGATTGATGTTTCTAACTCTATCCCTCTCCCTTCCTCTGTACAAAAATCAATAAAATATATTTTAAAAAATATTTGATGTTCATCAGTTTTTAAGCTATGACTTCCAAGTTTTGTGTCATACTTAAGATAAACTCTAGAGCAGTGGTTCTCAACCTTCTTAAGGCTGCCAACCCTTGCATACAGTTCCTCATGTGGTGGTGACCCCTAACCATGAAATTTTGCTACTGTTATGCATCGTGATGTAAATATCTGCATTTTCCGATGGTCTTAGGCGACCCCTGTGAAAGGGTCGTTCAACCCCCAAAGGGGTCACGACCCTCAGGTTGAGAACCGCTACTCTAGTGGAAGAGAGAACCTCCTACTGCACTGAACTCCACTTCTGATTGTACTAAACCCCAGTTTCTGGAGAGACCCTAGGGACCCAGACTCATACGGGTCCCCGGAGCACACAGAAACTTGGGGGAGACATGAAAGGCAGAGGTCTGGAGGCACGTGTGCGTGAGTGCGCACAAAGAGGGCTGCAGAGATTACTGAGGGATACTGAGACCCAGGGGCCGCTTAGGGCAGGGCTGACGGGAAGCCAAGGCTATCTGCTCAGCCCTGAGACTCTGCCCCATCCAACCTGAGCACAGAGGTTTTTGCAATTCTGCAAGTCTTGTACCATAAGACTGACTCCAGCACAGAAGTTCTCCTGGTGTAGACACAGCTGATCCTCAAAACCAATTGGCTTGGAGGTCAATCCCCGCCCAGTGATACCAACAACAATCAAGACGTAACTACAACAAAGCTGTACACACAGTCCACAGAGGGGTGCACCAAGAGAGTCCAGCTCAGTTAACTGAAGAGGTGGAGCTATTGGGCCATATAGGACACCTAGCACACAAAGCTACTCTATCAATTCAGGGAAGCAGCAAAAATGCAGAGACAAAGAAACAGATCACAAGTGAAAGAAATGGAAGAAAACAAACAACTGGATATAGAATTCAAAACCATGGTTATAGCCGAAACCGGTTTGGCTCAGTGGATAGAGCGTCAGCCTGTGGACTGATAGGTCCTAGGTTTGATTCCAGTCAAGGGCATGTACCTTGGGTGTGGGCATATCCCCAGTAGGGGGCATGCAGGAGGCAGCTGATCGATGTTTCTCTCTCATAGATGTTTCTAACTCTCTATCCCTCTTTCTTCCTCTCTGTAAAAAATCAATAAAATATATTAAAAAACCAAACAAAAAACAAACAAACAAAAAAAACCATGGTTATAAGGTTTTTCAAGAATTTCCTAGAAAAGAGAGAGAGAGAGAAAGAGAGGTGAGAGATGAGAGACAGCCATCAATTAGTGCCTTCTGTACATCCCCTGACCAGGGACTGAACCCACAACTTAGGGGTGTTCCTTGATCGGGAATCGAACTGGCAACCTTTAGGTGCACAGGACAACACTCAACCAACTGAGCCACTCCAGACTGGCAGAAAGCCTCAGTCTTTGTGAAGTTGCCTGAGAGGGG
Organism: Lasiurus borealis; assembly: GCA_004026805.1. Lineage (NCBI taxonomy): Eukaryota > Metazoa > Chordata > Mammalia > Chiroptera > Vespertilionidae > Lasiurus > Lasiurus borealis. The sequence goes on from PVJN01013706.1 coordinate 23,722, forward strand.
CAGAAAGAAGGCTCGAAAAAATGAGGAGGTTTCACAAACAAAACCTTGGTTTCCAGTTTCTTTTAGGGAGAAAAAGTCAAATGGCCGGGCAACTCTGGATGACGTTTGCACATGGTAATGCCCAGCTGGCAATTAGGGATGACATGTTTACACATGGTAACGCCTAGCTGGCACAGCTGCTCCTTCCTATGCAACCAAAGTTCCATAGGCTATGCAGGAGCCTCCACTCCCAGGTGGTCCAATAACTACAATATTAGACACAACCCAGAAACTTCACTTCTTGCAAACCAGTGGTTTCTTGCTAGGAGCACAACGAGGAGTGGTGGTGGACCCACAGCAAACTACAGAAGCTCAGCTCATCTGCTTCTTATTTCATGGTCATTACTGAGTCTGTGTCACTGGGTTAAATAAACGGGCACAGCAGTCATTACAAAAACAAGGGTCAGGACTGGCAGGGGGTAATAGAGAAGGTATCCATGACAAATTAACTGGAGAGAAAAGGCACCACACAAACAACACGCGCAGTATATTCCTATCGCTAGTTTTGAAATATATTGCACGTATGTATGCTTGCGTATGCACAGAAAATTTCTGGAAAGATGAAAAAAAAAAAGTCAGTGTTTCTTACCCAACACCTTTCAGCAAGTTTTACGTATACATTTACTAGTACACACATACACACTCATACACTCACATGCTCATATATGAATCCACAGCAGAGGTCAGCAAACTGTGGCCTACAGACCACCCACCTGCCACTGAGCCAAATCAGCCAGGGCTGCTTTTGTAAACAAACTTACGTTTTGGAACACAGCTGGGTTTGCGCTCATGCACTTACATATTATCTACGGCTGCTTTCCCTCGACAGCAGAGTTGTGTGGGTGTGACAGTCTATATGGCTGGTAAAGCCACAAATATTCACTATCTGCCTTTTTTTTTTTTTTTTTTTAACAGAGAGAAAGGGAGAGGGATAGAGAGCTAGAAACATCGATGAGAGAGAAACATCGATCAGCTGCCTCCTGCACACCTCCTTCTTGGGATGTGCCCGCAATCAAGGTACATGCCCTTGACCGGAATCAAACCTGGGGACCTTTCAGTCCGCAGGCCGAGGCTCTATCCACTGGGCCAAACCAGTTTCGGCTGCCTTTTTTTTTTTTAAGGAAAGTTACCAATTCCCAATCCACAGCCTCTAAAATCAGTCGCAGCTACAGTTCATGGGTCAGGTAAAGTGAGGGAACCTGGCTGAATCACACTAACCTGTGGAAACAGTATTTCCTAAGGTCTTCATAGTAGTCCTTAGTGACAGAGGCACTTGGGTCGTGAAGGAGCGGACTGCCGTTCAGTAAGGAATCATCCCACGCTTGAGGCCACGGCTCCAGGTTCTCTTCAATAGCCTGAGCAATCCCGTTGTCGTGCGGCGGGGTGATCTGTGCTCCGTTATCCCAGTAGACCTGCGAACGCAGGAACACGCCCAGACAGGAGGCGGTTAATGGAAACACCTCCATTCCCTGCGCTCCCCAACGGTAGAGGGCTAGGGTTCACCGAGCATCACATACATGTGGACAGAAAAGTACAAGTACCTTGTAGCCATCGTCTTGCTTGGGATTGTGGGAGGCCGTGATCATGATCCCTGCACAAAGTTTCAAATGCAGCACTGTGTAGGGCTGTCACACGGGAAACAAGGGCAGTTTTAAACACACACATTAGGTATGCGTAAAATGTCTATTCTGCGTTGTTTGTTGGTACCAAGTTGTTCTTTTCATAAACATCCTCTCTAATAAAAGCCTAATATGCAAATTGAACAAATGGCAGAATGACCAGGGGAATGACTGATCGCTATGATGTGCACTGACTACTAGGGGGCAGACGCTCAATGCAGGAGCTGCCCCCAGACCGCAGGCCCCAGGCCAGCCTAGATGGGTGCCAATGGGGATCATCCCGATCGCCCCACCGGTCGCCCTGCAGATCCACCCTGATCACCAGCCAGGCTTAGGGACCCTATCCATACACAAATTTTGTGCACCGGACCTCTAGTAATATATAAATATCATAACCTGTCATTCAGTGTTTTCATGCCACATCCAACAGTAGACTCTCACTACCCTTAGAACAAACTCACTGCTTAAAATTCTGGGACATGTATACTAATAAGGAAAATATTTTCCTAGGTGCTTACTTCTCATTGTCTTCTACTTGATAGAACTAGAAAACTCTCCAAAACATAAGATGGTCTAATTTTCCATTTCACATTCTTTTAAACCTTCTTCTAGGGACAGAAGCATATAGATCCAGTTTATTTCCTCTCACTGCTTTCTCTTCTCTTTCCCCCCCCTACTACCTGCTTTTAAGGAAAAAATTATACCTTGCTCATTTATCTTCGCTCCAGAATAAAAGCTCCCTCTCTTGTATTTCTCCTTGGCTCCTCTCTTTACAAGACTAGTTCTCAAAGTGGAGAGACGGGCATGTCCCCGCTGTGGCCACACACGAGATTTACCATGCACAGGCAACCCGAGATCTAACCGCGTGTCCCTCCACCTCCCATTAAGTGGCAATTTGTCCACTTAGGAGCTATCTCACATCCGCCATGTGTCCTCCAGCAAAGTAAAGGTAGAACCATTCCATGGAGTGGGAAGTGATCATGAGAGACTCATTTAATTCATGTCTGATATAAAAAAAAAATTGCTATTGCCCTGGCCAGTTTTCTCAATGGTTAGAGCATTGGCCCAAGAATCAAAGGGTCACAGTTTTGGTTCCTGGGTCAAGGGCATGTTCCTGGGTTGCAGGTTACCTCCCCTCTGGTCAGGGAGCATGTGGGAGGCAACCAATCGATGTGTCTCTCTCACATTGTTTCTCTCCCTCTCTCTCTCTTTCTTTCCCCCACTTCCTTTCTCTCTCCCTTCCATTCTCTTTAAAAATCAATGGAAAAAACATATCCTCAGGTGAGGACTAATAATTATAATAGTAATAATAACAATTGTTATAAACAGTAGTACGTAGTACAGAAACCAAGAATGCTCAAAAACATTGCAAGTTTTCCATCAAACAATAAAACCGGAACCACATTTGAATGTGACATTGAGGGTCCCCTGGGTTATTTAGTCTCAAAGGTGCTGCATCTACCTGTCAGTGCGCTAGAGACAGGAAACACAAACCAACGGGTATTACTTCTTCTATATCCATCCACTTTCATTTCTACTTAATGTAAGCAACTGTATTCAGATCATGTTTCTAGTTTAATTTCTAAAAAAATATATTCCAAGCATCTGGCTCTGCTCATAAAAGTTCTATCTACTTGAAAACAACAGCTGCCACAGTCCCTACGGTCCTTTTCTTTAGATTCTGCTACATTAAGTATTTAATGGAAATCTTACTAATACATGCCAAGCATGCTTTCTGTATTGGCTATGAATGATATTTAGAATGTACATTTGCATAAAAAGCTGGTGCACCAACTTGCCAAAAATATTCATGGTAAGACGTGGCTGGAGGTGAATTCAGATTTAGATATGAGAGGTTTTCTAACTGTAATAGCTGAGAAAAGCAACTACAGGCCAAAAACAAACACACACACATACACACACACCAAAGACATTTTGCTAACAAGCTAAAATATCTTCTGAATACAAGCAAAAGGAAAACTGCACTTAAAAAATCAAAAGTTGAACATCAGAGACATATTAACTAGGATGTAGGAAAAACATTCCTGGAGAGAAGAAAGGACACCCAACAAATGCCAGGCATTCTCCAATCATTCAAATACCTGATTCCCAACAGCACTAAAGCCTGTAAAATCCAGCCATGTCCTATCCCCACCCTGTGACAGGAAATGATGAAACGAACTAGCTACTTACCACAAAAGGGGTCGGGGTTATATCAGAAAACAGGTACACAGGAACCCCCTGACTGATAAACGTGGTGGCAGCAAGTCGGGCAAATCTGGAAACGCAGCGAGACGGGGGAGAGAGGAGAGGAGTGGTCAGGACCGTAGGTGACAGTGAAGAAGCAAATGAATGCCTGGCCACTTCTTCAGAGTGAGTATAGCAGCCAGATCAAGGAACAACTTAATATACTTCTACTGGCAGAGAATACTAAAGCTGGAGGAACCTTAGCAGTCACCTCATTTTAAAAAATATATACATATTTTATTGATTTAAAAAAATATATGATTTATTGATTTTTTACAGAGAGGAAAGGAGAGGAATAGAGTTAGAAATATCGATGAGAGAGAGACATCCATCAGCCACCTCCTGCACACCCCCCACTGGGGATGTGCCCACAACCAACGTACATGCCCTTGACCGGAATCGAACCTGGGACCCTTCAGTCCGCAGGCTGACGCTCTATCCACTGAGCCAAATCGGTTTTGGCTTATTGATTTTTTAATAGAGAGAAAGGGAGAGGGATAGAGTTAGAAACATTGATGAGAGAGCGACATCCATTAGCCCCCTCCTGCATGCCCCCCACTGAGGATCTGCCCGCAACCAAATAATATATGCCCTTAACCAGAATCGAACCTGGGACCTTTCAGTCCATAGGCCGACGCCCTATCCACTGAGCCAAACCGGTTTCGGCAAGAGTCACCTCATTTTATTTGTATACCCGTTTCACAGAAATGGGATGGAGGCTGAGAAAGGCCAGATAACGTGTTCTAAGTCCAACACTTAGCAGCTGAGCCAGGCCTACATCTGAGTCTTTCGACTCCTGGTCCATCTCAGTGGTTCTTGGCCAAAGAGGCTCTGCCCCCATGGGGATTCTGAAATGTCTGAGGACACTTCTGGTTGTCACTGGGGGTAGGAGTGAGGTTCTACTGGGTGTTAGTGGGTATAAGTAAGGGATGCTACTAAACGCCCTGCAGGGCAGTCCCCCACAACAGAATTATCTGGCCCAGAATGCAGCTGCAGGTCAATAGTGCAGAGACTGAGAAATTCTAATGTAGAGCTATCACAATTCAATATAGACAATGCAGACTAGCATTTGATTATGATACCTTATTGGCATATGTGTATGTGTGTCATATATATGTATGTGACATCTTTCCTAATAATAGAGAAACATGTAAATTGACTGTACTTCTGCTACAGCCACAGCCAATCCAGAGTGAGTATGCAAATTAACCCATCAAAGATGGCAGTTAATTTGCATACATACTCGGGTCCCAGGAACCTCCTCAGCACCCAGGTCACTTCCAGGGCAGAGGCTTTAGGCTTGGGCAGGGGCCAAGCCTATGATTAGAGGGGTGGGGGTCCTGCTTCCCAAGCCTAAAGCCTGGAGGGAGGGAAGGGGAAAAAAAATCAATGGAAACATATCCTCAGGTGAGGATAAAAAGAAAAAGAAAGAAAGAAATGTCATATCCCATGAAAAACACATCTTGAAAATGCTTAAAGAAAGTTGTCATTTTTTTCATGGTGAAGGGATTGGAGTCCCTGTTGATGAAAATACCCTGGCAGCTGTGGTGACTGGCAGTAGCTGCAGTAGTGGGGCGATGGAGCTGGTACCTTCCCCTGATCAGCCCGGTCGCCTCCAGCAAAGGGAGGCCAGACTGCAGCTTAGGTCCACTCCCAAGGGGAAGCGGCTTAAGCCATCAGTAGGCCATCCCCTGAGGGCTCCCAGTAAGTGAGAGGGGGCAGGCTGGGCTGAGGGACCCCTCCTCAGTGCACGAATTTCATGCACTGGACCCCTAGTATATGTATATGACATATACACAATGACATATACACATCTTAGCTTCATTCAGCCTTTAAAAGACTTAAGTGTCACTGACATTTTTTGTATCTTCTACAGCTACTGGCTTAGGGTAGGATACAGGGCATCAAATCTTTATTCATGCTTGGAGTAAAATACTTTACCACAATAAATGAGCAATTTACTTCTAGTGAATAACACTCTACACTACAGAATTAACCTGATCATTCATTCTCTTCCCCAATTCCGGGAGCTGGCTGGGGCACAAGAGATCTCTGCACTTTTTTAACAGTGACAATTCCTAAGACCAAGAGTAATACCAAATGATTTTGACAGGAAAAGAAGGTTTCTTCATAGGAGAGAGTCATAAAAATAGCAAAATTCATCAAAAACAATTTTTAAAAATCTGAATTAAATCTAAACTGTATTTCCTAGAATGAATAGCAAGGAAGTCACTTTCATCTTCATGAAACATTCAGACTGATTTTAAAGGCACCTTCTTAATTAGGTTGGGAACGGAAACACTCAACACACAGAGTGAACAAAAGTGGGTTTACCATTGTATGTGAAATACAGAGTGTATTCGTGTACTATTATTTATTAATTATTGCATTCTTTTCCATCCAAACCACTGTAAACCTGCTTTGGCCCCACCCTGTATAAATGACTTTTTATATACTAGAGGCCCGGTGCATGAAAAGTCATGCACTGGAGGGGGGTCCCTCAGCCCAGCCTGTCCCCTCTCACAGTCTGGGAGCCCTCAGGGATGGGAGACAACCCAGAGATCAGGGAAAGGTGATGCCCCCATCACACCTCTGCTGCTGCCACTGCTGGCAGTGCAAGCCTTGGCCAGTCCTGGTTACCTGAGCCTGGGGCAGCTCTCAGCAGCTGAGTAGCCACCATCCAAGGCTTGCCTGCACCTCAGGCCGGCACTGGGTAGCTGGGGAGCTGAGGTGACTGGGGACTCCAAAGGCAGGTGCCTCAGCAGAGCTGAGGGGACTGGGCGTTACCATCTTGTGGCTGTGGGTGCTACCATCTTTGAGGGTGGGACAGCAATTAGCATATTCCCTCCTTATTGGCTGTGGGCACCACCATTCTTGCAACAGCATGAGGGTCAATTAGCATATTTCCTTTTTATTAGATAAGATATGAACTAAGTAACAAATGTGCACACAAAAATTCAATGTGTTTTCTACATATGCTTAACAGTTACAGCATATATTCCCCACCCAATATTTAAAGTTGAAGGTTAAAAAATGAATAAACAGCTGAGACCGGTTTGACTCAGTGGATAGAGCATCGGCTTGCAGACTGAAAGGTCCCAGGTTCGATTCCGGTCGGGGGCATGTACCTTGCTTGCGGGCACATCTCCACTGTGGGGTGTGCAGGAGGCGGCTGATCGATGTCTCTCTCTCATCGACGTTTCTGACTTTCTATCTCTCTCTCTTCCTCTCTGTAAAAAATCAATAAAATATATTAAAAAAAAAAAAAAAAGAATAAACATTTCCTTGGGTAAAATTCTGAGACTACCATAGTACCCAACTCATTCAGAAGATTCCATTGACTGATCCTGAGTGCTTTCCCATGTTTAAAATTGAGGCTACAATCTCTACATGCTTGCATGTTGTAGGTGATAGCCTGAGCTCCATCCCATCCCATCCCACTCTGAAACCTGAACCATAAACTTAAGTAGAATTATATAACTTCGGTTACTTCTTGGAAATAATGTGGCTCTAAGGCCAGAGCAAGAAATACCTATACTTATAATTGACAATGTCAACACATCTAAAGGATGTATCAATCAGAAACAGGATAGTCAGCTGAAATGAAGAAATCTGAGAAGCCAAATAAACAGAATGAACCATATATACTGTACCTGCTCTGGCTGGGGGATCTGACCTGCCCCTGGGGTCAGTAAAGCATGCGTATGATCTAACTCTAATGGTTTATTCATGAACTCAAAAGTGACAAACTGCTATTCTGGTTTGTACAACATTACTCTCTTGAAAATGTAATCCATGTGCATCTGTTCCTGAGAGCTATAACTTCTCTCTTGCTCTGTTGGGGGGAAAGATCACTTTTTTGAGCTTGCAATTGAAGATAAAAAGCCTTAGGTCATCCTGAGTTCAATCTGGGGACTGACGTCATCTAGTCCTTGGCCCTGACCATGTTCCCTTTCTCACAGCCACACATTTGTTCCCATTAATGCTTCTCTCTCTCAGGCTACGAGTTCTGGAAAGGCGAAGATTAGGACTCTGACCTCAAACAGCACTGGAGAGTTCATGAGAATTTCATTAATATTAAGTATTTGTGTGTCTTCCAATCTAAGAAACTATTAATACTTACACTCTGAAGTGATTAAAAATTCTTAATAAGGGAAGTACTTAAGTTTTTTTTAAAAAGTCACATTGCATGATTAAGAGCAGGGATTGGCAATTACAGCTCATTTTGTAATGGGTTTTACGGGAACACTGGCGTGCCCATTCAGTTCTGTGCTGTCCATGGCTATTTTTATGCTGCATGGCAGAATCCATAGTTGTGAAAGAGAGTATATGACCCACACGGTATAAATGTTTACTATTTGAAAAAGTTTGCCAACTCCTGGTGCCAGCCGCCTTATGTTTAAATTGTGGCTTCTTTCACTTTATGATCTTAGAGCAAAGAGATAAAAATACATGCCTTAAAGGCTGATGTGAGGATTAAATGAGTAATACCTAAGTGCCTAGCTCACATTCAGCAGTCAAATGATGGCTGTCCTATCATCACTACTACCATCATCATCATCACCTCCATCACACTCATCATCATGATCATCATCACCATCATCACCATCATCACCATCATCATTATCACCACCATATCACCATTATCATCATCATCATCATCTTCCTATAGCTACATACACAGAGACATTGGTCTAGGAATGTTATAAGAATAAAGCTTGAAATGGGCATGCAAGAATGGAAGGAGATCATGAAGCTTATGAGTAATAGAAGAAAAATTACATATTAATAAAGTGGGGAGGAGAAATAAGGTTGCCATTAAAAAAAAATTCATTCATTTAGAAAGGCAATACATTCTAAATTGTCAAAATAATTTCATTTTCTTAACCCAAATGTAAAACCAGAATTCTTAAACATTGCAAACAGAATTTACCCATCATTTTTGTAGTTAAGCAATATAGCTGACATGTTTTTTAAAGGCAAGCTATTGAAATGATGATTAAAAAGAAAACCACATGCCAAGACCGGTTTGGCTCAGTGGATAGAGCGTCGGCTTGCGGACTGAAAGGTCCCAGGTTTGATTCTGGTCGAGGGCATGTACCTTGCTTGCGGGCACATCTCCACTGTGGGGTGTGCAGGAGGCGGCTGATCGATGTCTCTCTTTCATTGACGTTTCTGACTTTCTATCTCTCTCCCTTCCTCTCTGTGAAAAAATCAATAAAATATATTAAAAAAAAAAAAAAGAAAGAAAACCACAGAATCACTACAAAGATATACTTTCACAAATATCTTTTTTGTTTGTTTGTTTTTGTTTGTGAAATGTTGGGTAGTACCGTCAACCCTGTGATATTCCTCCAATAAGGCCTGCTCTCTCCAGTCCTTTTTTTAGGAGGTTGTATCAGCAGAGCCTTGCTTCATCAGACTCAGCCTTCTTAGTCCTCCAGCATCAACATCTTTACCTTCTGCTGCTGCTTCCACTTGCTGGGTGAGCTCGAGCATCGAAGCTGATCACGACGCCTCTTTGCTTAAGGTCACTGAACTGTTTTTCCAGGTATCTGCAAAATCCCTAAAAAAAAAAAAATCCCATGGATTAAAAGAGTATATATGTTTTAACATATCATATGTGGATGATAAATTGATTAATTTTTCTTTATTTCTATAAGAGAGCATTGCAGCAGAGGGGAGAAATCCCTCAGTAATTAAACAAACTGAATAATGGGAAAACAAAAGCTTTATTTATTGTTGATATATATGCTGACACTTAATATTTAATATCACTAGCCCTAGATCAACTTTGCCAAGAAGTCCCATTTTTCAGATGGGAAAACTAAGGCTAAGAGATGCTCAGTGACTTGCCCAGGCACAAGAGTAGCCGAGCCAGGATTTGCTCCCCAGGTCTGGTTAGAGGTGTTCAGTGCTGGGTTAAAAGCACACAGTGTCTATGCGTTTGGACTCCACTGTGCCACCTACAAGCAAATGACAAGTTCCTTAATCTTTTGGTGCCTCAGTTTCCTTTTCTGTGAAACAAGAATAAGAATAGTACCTGTCTCAACGGCTGTTGTAAAGATTAAAGGAGTTAAAATATGCCAAGTGCTGAGAATCTAACACCAAGAAAGCACTATGTGTAGCTGTTAGAAGCACTATTTTTATTGTTATTTTCCTTTAAAGCCTACATTCCTTCTTTTACTTTAGTTCTAAGTGCCTGAGAATAGGGGAGTGTTTCAGATATTCCTGCCTGCTTAGTACCAGCAGCAAGCCAAAGGAACTCAATACATTTTTAAAAATATATTTTATTGATTTTTTTACCGAGAGGAAGGGAGAGGGATAGAGAGTTAGAAACATCGATGGGAGAGAAACATTGATCAGCTGCCTCCTGCACACCCTCCACTAGGGATGTGGTCGCAAGCAAGGTACATGCCCTTGACTGGAATTGAACCTGGGACCTTTCAGTCCGCAGGCCGACGCTTTATCCACTGAGTCAAACCAGTTAGGGCGGAACTCAATATATTTGATAAGATTTTGACAAATGACTAATCTAAATGTGTTTTATAATATAGTTTTTAATTATGTAGATGTCTTAAGGAGGCCATATCAGTCCAAATACATGACATAGCCAATTATACAAATAAAAGTATGCAGGTATGCAGGCTCGTACACTTGTCTAGAAATGATAAAACACACAATTCCTGTATCCCAGTGGGTGCAATAACATCACTTCGTTCTGAGATATGAAAGATCAGAAAACAGTGACCTTTGAATTCAACAGGTTCAGAATACTGGATAAAACACATTTTGTCATAGGACAAAGGTTGATCGGGTAATAATGATGGCTGGTATCACTTATTTCACTTTGGCCGAAGGAAGTCATTTTGGGGAGGGAGGATATTCCCGGCTTTGTTGCCAAAGCATCGCCCTTCTAGAACACCTTTTGTTTTTCCTGGATAAAAACATTGCGTTGGGCACACATTCTGAGGTTGAGTGATACAAAGGAAGAAGGACACGTGTGTGTTGGTTTTGTGGGCTCCAGAAAGAACTGGTGCTCACATTCCAAAGCTTACAACAGGGACAGCACCCTCACCTCTCCCTCATCAACTGCTATGCTGTAATCCCAAAGTCCAAGGAGGCAAAAAGCCTTGGTGCAAAATCCTCACCTCTCCAAATTGCTCAGAGACTCTGGAGCCTGCTGAGATTGAGGACCTCAGAGCATGGCTAAGCAAAGACTCGGTGTCTTTGGGTAACTGACCTGTTACCCTAGGACAGTGGTCGGCAAACTCATTAGTCAGCAGAACCAATATATCAACAGTACAACAATTGAAATTTCTTTTGAGAGTTGAAAACTGACTTCTGTGCAAGGGCCACGAAGTTTCAATTGCACCACCGGTACCTGCATGCCCACACGTGGTATTTTGTGGAAGAGCCACACTAAAGGGGCCAAAGAGCCACATGTGGCTCGAGAGCTGCAGTTTGCTGACCACTGCCCTAGGACACAAGAAATAAACTTTGTCTGGCTTCCAAAGGTCCAACTGTAACAATATGAAAAAGCTACAGGAAGACAGATTTTTAACTTAAACTAGTGAAACCATCCTTTACTGACAACCATTCTCCAAAGACAGATGGCTAGTTCAGAAGACCGAGAGTTCCCCATCATTCATGTCCCACGGCTCAGTGAAGTAACCTGAAGAAATTACAACCTCGATGAATGAGGCAAACAATACAAATATTTCCCTCCAGTCTCTTCCCCGTTTTCCATTGGGGTGTTCCTGACTCACATACATATGCTTCTTAAAAATCAACCAGATGGCCGAAACCAGTTTGGCTCAGTGGATAGAGCGTCGGTCTGTGGACTGACAGGTCCAGGGTTCGATTCTGGTCAAAGGCATGTACCTCAGTTGCGGGCACATCTCCAGTGTGGGGCGTGCAGGAGACAGCTGATCGATGTCTCTCTTTCATCGATGTTCCTGACTCTCTATCCCTCTCTCTTCCTCTCTGTAAAAAATCAATAAAATGTATTAAAAAAAAAATCAACCAGATGAATCTGAGGGCACCAGAGATCAGCAGGCAGGGTGCACAGGCCACAGGGAAAGCCAGCACTTTCCGCTAGGTCACCTGACAAGGCTGGGAGTTGGAAGCCTGTGGTGTCTGTCCTGGGAATCCTTAATTTGGAAATTGTTCCTAATGTTGTCTCAATTCTTAATATCCTATCTCCTGCAGTAAGTGTTCCAGTGTGGACTGGGTGACCACTTCGGAGTGGTGGGGACTGTGGGCATATTATCCCAAGGGGTAGCTGATTATAAGAGACGGCCTTTAAGGGCTCTGCTTGCATCTTAGTGTTGTGGGCTTCTTAGCTATCACAGCGTCTAGTCCCAAGGGAGACCAATTCCTCTAGGGAAGAGGAGGTATGAGATAGGTCCTAAGACTTTTCTGGGGCTAGATTGCATAATTCCTAGAAACTAGATGGAGATGAATGCAAGAGAAAAGACTCTCCACTGAGTGGCCAGATTATTATGATCTCTCTCTCTTTTTTAATATGTTTTATTGATTTTTTTACAGAGAGGAAGGGAGAGGGAGAGTTAGAAACATCGATGAGAGAGAAACATCAATCAGTTGCCTCCTGCACACCCCCCACTGGAGATGTCCCCACAACCAAGGTACATGCCCTTGACCAAAATTGAACCTGGGACCCTTGAGTCCGCAGGCTGACATTCTATCCACTGAGCCATACTGGTTAGGGCTATTATGATCTCTGAACGCATAATAATCTGGCCACTCAGAGTGTGTGTGTGTGTGTGTGTGTGTGTGTGTGTGTGTGTGTGTGTGTGTGTATTAGAGGCCCAGTGCATGAATTTGTGCATGGGTTGGATTCAGCCAGCCTGGCCAGGGGCAGAGGACATGGGCGGTTGGCCGGCCTGCCTGCTGGTCAAACTCCTGGTCAAGGGGATAATTTGCATAATAATAATCTGGCCACTCAGTATTTGTTCAATGAGAAGCTCATAGAATCCCCTACCATAAGCCTAATTGGAGGTGTGACCAATTGAATTTTCCAAAGATCGCCACACCATCCCACATGCTTCTCTCATGTGACATCGATGTTCCTCCCATAAGACATGGGTGTCTACATACCCTCTCCTTCAATATGACCAGTCTTGTAAGACTCCTTTTAAACAAATACAACATGGTGGAAGTAAGTGATTTGGGGTGACCTTCAAGGCGAGGTTATTAGAGTCGGTACAGCCTCCCCTGGTACACACTGTAAAGAAGCCCAGGCCACAGGTAGTGGTCCAGCCCCAGCTAAGATCTCAGCCAAGAGCCAGCAAGAACTCAGACCTGTGAGTGAGGGGGCCTCAGGTGATTCCAGGCTCCTAGCTGGCCCACGTGACGCCTGGGTAGCAGAGATTGGCTGTCCCCACTGAGCTCCACTCACATTGCAGATTTGTGAGCAAAATAAACTGTTTAAAATCACTGTTTTGGGCAATTTGTTCTACAGCCCTGGTAACTTGTCTTCTTAACGTTTTGCTACAACATGCTCAACTGCCTTTATGCTGGGAGGTACACATATGGTGCCCGCAATCACCGTATCAATTTTCCCAGCCTTTTCTTCCTCAGAATTAAAGGAACCTTCATTCTAAGTGACCTTCAAGTCTCAGTAACTGAGGGGACAGAAGGACTGGTTCTCCTTCATTTCCCTCATAAATAGCTCTTCTGTTTTGTCAGAGGCTTCATCTCTATTCCTAAAAGTTGGGTCTAGGCCCTGGCAGCAAAATTCACAAATGAAGGTACGGGAACTCAGCAATAATGTCCATCCATATTGTACATTCAAACTAAAGAGAATTGGCTCCCGGCGATTCTGGCAGTTCCCAAACCTTTGCAATGCTTGCACCTGTGTACAACCACAAGAAAAAACTAGAAGGCCATAAAAGTCAGTCGGCTTAGTTGGTGAATTTGCAGTGGAATGAAAGATCCATGAGTCTGTTTTAGTCATCATTATATTCCCAATGTCTGGCACACAGTAAGCACTCAATAAATCTCTGCTGAATGAATGAATGCGTAAGCGGCTGGATGAGTTTTGAAACAAGCACTGTTTCAACCAACTGGGCAAGCCTTGCTTCACCGAGTAAAAGTGTGACTCCTTGTGCCTAGACAAACCCATAAGACCTGGCCATAATCAAAACAAATGACACGTGTTTTCTAAAGGGAGCCTGGGATTACGTTACTCCAATAAGGAGGCTGTTAGACCGCAGTGGCTTTCATGCCTTAGTAGCCTTAGTAAGCAAACTGAAACCTGTTAAGCAAACCAAACGGTGAGCTTGTAAATGACTCAAGTTAAGAAATCAAAACCTGCCGAGACCGGTGTGGCTCAGTGGACAGAGCGTCGGCCTGCGGACTGAAGGGTCCCAGGTTCGATTCCGGTCGGGGGCACGTACCTTGCTTATGGGCACATCTCCACTGTGGGGCGTGCAGGAGGCGGCTGATCGATGTCTCTCTCTCTCGTCGATGTTTCTGACTTTCTATCCCTCTCCCTTCCTCTCTGTAAAAAATCAATAAAATATATTTAAAAGGAAAAAAAAAGAAATAAAGAAATCAAAACCTGAGCTACAGAAAGAATGGGATTTCCTTACTCTCCCATCTAGCTGGATTGCAGAGTTAAGTTCATGATTATGAAATAAAAACTAAACGGCTGTCTGTCAAAAACAAATGAAAACAAACAAACAAAAAAAGAAATCAAACCGCAGGGCAATCAACCACAAATAGCCACTGAGGCTTTCCCAAATAAGGTAATTGCTTGAGCTATGGCCAATCAATTCCTTTCCTTGCTTTGCTTCTGCCTCTTCTCAATAAGTCTGTCCCCTAGCTCCTGTCCGTGGAGGCTTCTAACCATTTCCAGTAGTTTGGTACTACCCAATTTGTATAGATTTATTATATACCTCAGTTTACCTTTGAACACTGGGGGGATGGTAAGAATAACTAAAACATGTAAAAATGCGGTACCTGTGTAGTCTGGATGATGGTCAAGTCGTTCATCCGAGCGATTCCTGCTCCCATCGGGGCTCGGAGGCCGGCTGTCCCGAACTCCATGCGAGCCCTGAAACATTTCTGTAGCTCTTCTTTATTGCCGTCTGCAATTAATTGTTTCACTGATTCCAAAGTTAAAGGATTCTGCAAAACACAAATGAGTACACCAATATGGCCAGGGGAATAACAACGAAAAGTCTGAAATACAAAAAAAACCCACAATGATTCTATCCAGGGGGAGGAATCTTCTATCTATCTATATTGCCGGAAGCAAATTCCAGTAGTTAGCATAATAAGTGAAGATTTGCATAGATTATTGCCTGCTGCCAGACAGCTGAGGGCAGTTCCCCCAGTCTGATAATCTTTTTATTGTTTAACAAACTTTACCTTTATCTGCTTTGCTAGAGGGCAAGATGTGTGAATAAAAAGTCCTATGTGCAGAGATTTGGAGAACTTATTTACTAAAGCTAAGCTCCATCTGTCTCCCATGTATCCCAAAATTATATTTTATGTCTAGTCTCTTTATTAATTTACATGCAGCCCCTTTTCCAGATTCCTTCTAGATGCTGAGAAACATCCCAGCAATACATATAAAAGCTTAATATGTAAAGTGTCCCCTTGGAAGTTCAATTGCTTGCTATGATGTGTGCTGACCATCAGAGGGCAGTGATGAATGAAGGAAGGCCCCAGCTGGCAGCCAGAAGCTGCTAGGGACCCTATATGTGCACAAATTTCATGCACTGGACCTCTAGTATATCCTATATAGGCTTTTCAGTATTTTAATGTTTTAGAAATATAAAGCCAGGTTTTTTTTTTAATTAGAGTGATATTGTGGTTAATAAGATATATACATTTAGTTTTAGAATAGAAATATACACTAGTCTTTCCCTTTATAATGTATATTTTCTTTCCTGCCACAGCAAGCAATTTGGGAAAAATGAAATGAACTAGTAGGTTTTGGAGTCAAACACCCAGAATGGAATCTTAATCAAAACACCACTCACCAAGTCTATTCACTTGGGCAAACAGTCTAGAATATTCCTTACAGAATGGTTTTGAGGTGGTTTACATCAAATTCATTAAATTAATGCAAAACATCTTTCTCTGCCTGACACTTAGTTGTACTCGAATGTTCCTTTTCTTCCCTAATGTCTTCAAATTTTTCCAGCAAGTGAAAGATTACACAATTCAAATCAAAACCTTATTTTTATAGTATTATAACTTGTACAATGATTTCTCATATCTGATCAAATTTGAATCTTGTAATGACTTCAAGAAGCAGACAAATAACAAAGCCCCCATTTTACAGATGGAGACATCTCAGAGATTAATAGACTCGCTTAAACTGCATGGTAAACAAGCATTTTGTGCTTTTTCTGTTACATCCACTGCTTCAAATAGACAATCACACGAATCAGTCCAGTTCATCTCCCACTACCCTGTTTTCTTTGTACAATAGTTGCAGGAAATGTGAAGTGGCAATCACAATAATTCCGTATCAGACATTTTAAATTAAGAATTCACAAGAATAATGGAGTAAGTACTTTATTCCTATTTTACAGTCATCATCTCACTCAATGAACATGCCGGCAAGATGTGGCCACACCATTAAACTTTGAAATGCTTTTGCAATAAACCCTTGGCCTTCTGGAAGTAAGCCCACGTCTCCAGATTATTCCAGATTCTCAAGGAATGCAGTAAAAGCCTACCTTTGGGGCTAAAAGCAATAACCACTGATCACAAAGCACAATCTGACCAATCAGATTGGCAAACGCCTCAATGAAGGGCTCAGGTGTGGAACATAAAAGAGGTTCAATCAATATTTGCCAAGCCAATGAGAAAATAGGAACCTCAAGGCCGCACCCAATATTTGGCGATTCTCGGTACCAATGTGGAAAATCCAAATCGGCCTTTCGTATCCATCCAAGGCCAATAACCTGAGAGAAACCAAATGAGGCCGAGAGATAAGAATGAAAAGTTAAGAGGACAACAGAGCTGAGAATCAGCCCTGGGAGTGGGAGTGACCAAAGCTGATGGCAGCTGAAAGAACAGGGTCAAGGCTACAGGGGGAATGCAGGGTGACCTGCCGCCTGGGGGGCTCAGACTTTTAGAGGGTGGTGATGCTTTTAGCTAGCAGGAAGTTCCCTCCAGCCAATAAAGAAACTGGAAGAGGAAAGAACAGAAGTGGCAGAAATTAAAAAGTGAAAAGGACAACATCTCCTCACCTCTACTAGGGGTGGAGAACTTTCTTCTGCCAAGGCCATTTGGATATTTATGACATCACTCATGGGCCATACAAAACGATCAACTTAAAAATGAGCCTGCGGTATTTAATTAACTCATCCCCAACGCCTGGCAGGGCCAGACCAAATGGCTTCTCAGGCCTCATACGGCCCAGGGGTCCGAGGTTCCCCACCCTTGCTCTGTACAGTGACAACACTTGGTGGAAATTAGATGTTTATTCTTCCAAGGGAACGTTTTATGGAACAATTCATTACCAGCTAAGGGATTCCTATAAACTGCAAGTTATCAGAAATGGAAACATTTTCCTGCCCTAAAGAATGAATGGCAAGGCTGTCTTTCCAGGAAAGGGAGAACCACCCAGTTGCCAATAGCATCCAGAAACAGGATGTGCCTTTCATGTCCGGGGGCCGGGGGCAGCTGGAGCAGAAGGCCTGGTCCTGCAGACAGGATGGGCAATCTTCACCCTTTACTCAACAACTACTTTCGGTGAGGGTGCTCTCCACTTTTCGGAAGTTTGTTACAAAAGCTCTGCTAATGGCTGTTTTTGCTAACTGGACAAAGAAAAGATTTTTGCCTTTATGAAAAAAGTGAAAGCAGCCGTCAGCGTTTGTTCGGTAGCAGCCGTGACAGAGGCAGTGGCACCAGAGCAGTGACAGTGGCTTCGCCGAGCTCCTCCAGGAATCGACTCTCAGCATCTCAGCCGCAGGCTGCCAGGGCTGTGAGCTGTGTCTGCACACACCTGAGCTTTATCTCGGTTTATTCTGCACATCCCTCAGCAAGATGTGTCTGGAGGACTCAGAAAAGCCGAAGAGCTCATAGGGTGCGTTAGGCTTAGGGTAAAACTGAACGTAAAGAAGCGCTTTGACCATGATGAATGAAATGAAGGCCCTGGGTGCGTGCTGACCTTGACTGCGCCCACCACTCACACTCTCTGCAGGCAGAGAGGATCCTGAAAGCTGCCGCAGTTCCTGTCAGTTCTCTGCTAGTAGCAGAGTGGTCCTTCCCACAGTGGATAAAACGGAAAGTCTGCTGCTTGATTGGACTGAGAAGTGTACAGAGCGTGGTGCCTATTCACAATGTCATTCCTGCTTTAGCCCTATGTTCCGGTCATCTTAAGCTTGATGTGTTATTTGGTACCACTTGGTACGTTATTTTGGGGGGTCTGAGATGCTGAAAATATTTTCCAGGTACGTTAATGGTGACTGCTTCTTTGCTTTCCGGCCTTTGAGCTTACCCACGATTTCACAGGAAACCCCTAGTTTTTGGAGAGCGGGGGAAACCTGTATCCACTCTGCATCCGCACTGTGCAGGCCCTGCTACCTGACTTGTTGGAGTCCAGGGCAAAATGAAAAACGGGGCCCCTCACTCAGCAATGGTTAAGAATTTCAAGACAGGAGAGCAGAGTGTTTAACCAGGTGCTGGGCCCTCGTAGGGGAAAGGGTTCTGTGCAAACCCCATCAGATCTCAGGCCTTTGAAGTCAGCCCTGGAGACAGACATTCGACAAATAAACCTACAAATAAGTTTTTTGTTTGTTTGTTTGTTTGTTTGACCAATCCCAGTAAAGCTGTGAAGAAGAGTCTGTGTAAGGAGAAATAATTCACCCTCAGGAGCCAGGGAAGGCCTCTCTACATAAGCCACTGTGGACGAAAAGGGGCCACATACTAAACCAGCCTGCATGAGTGGAGGCCTTACAAACTCAGAGACCTCAAGTCACCACATAGGATGGTCTGAAATGAAAACTTTTTAACTAAAAGCAGATTATGGTGGGTAGTCATGTCCTAGGCCGCTATCTTCCCTTGACTATAATCAAGCCTGACTATTGTCTTTTTGCATCTACATAACATATCCTTGAACTGTCGAGGTAACTTTCTTTTTCCAGACGCCTCAAAGCACAGGCACAGCTCGGTGGAGACCACAAATCCCCTCATCGTTACTGAATTCATTGCTGACTGTTAGCTATCTGGTATCCACCTCTGTAAAAGAAGTATGTGTCTATTACTTTTCTTTTTATCCAATCCCAGAGGTTTCCCAGCTTTGCTCTCTCCCACCTCCCTAGTCCATCACCAATGGAGTTCATGTAACTCACTCACTCCCCCTTTGACTACAAAGTATAAAATAAAGAGCAAAACTGCCTACCATTCTCCAGAGCAGTGGTTCTCAACCTTCCTAATGCCGCCACCCTTTAAGACAGCTCTTCATGTGGTGGTGACCCCCAACCATAAAATTATTTGCGTTGCTACTTCATAACTGTAATTTTGCTACTGTTATGAACTGTAATGTAAATATCTGATATGCAGGATGTATTTTCATTGTTACAAACTGAACATAATTAAAGCATGGTGACTAATCACAAAAACAATATGTAATTATATATTGTCAAATATTTATTTCTAATGACAAATAAATGAAATTTTGTCTTGAATCGTGGTGTAGCATGGGCAACAGTCTTCATATGACAACAGTAAGCTACATTGCTACATTTTGCTACACCGAGGAGCGGTGTGTTGGTTCCTAAGACCATGGGAAATAGATGTTTTCTATTAGTCTTAGGCGACCCCTTGTGAAAAGGTCCTTCGACCCCCAAAAGGGTCGCGACCCACAGGTTGAGAACCGCTGCTCCAAAGCACTGTCTCAACCCATTGAGATCTTGCTTCCCTGCGACTGTTAACAGTTTTGGCTCAAAGAAACTCACAAAAATGCTTCACAAGTTGGAACGTTTTTTTCCCTGGACACCACAGGTAAGTTCGGATGGGAAACACGAGTGACAACGTGCGAAACAAGTTCAGCAGAAGTGAGCAGCGCAAACAGCCGGCAGGAAGCAGCGAGTCGGAAGTGGAGACTCCAGTGAGAGAGGAGAGAGCGAGGGGGACATGTCTGAAGCTGGTTTTCCCCTTTGCTCCGGCATCTAAGAGAGGGAACCGAGCTGGGGCTGCTGTCTCCCTCCCAACAGAGACCTACGAAAGACGCCTGAAGTCCGGCGGGCCCACTGGGCGGACGCATGTTTGCAACCAAGCACCCGGGCGATGAGGGTGGGAATGCCGGTCTGCGAAGTCCCCAGGAGCCCGAGGAACCGGCGGGACGGAGCGATCCCGGCTGGTGGGGGATGCACACCCACAAGCAGAGGACGCGCGGGCGGTGGGAGGGTCAGGGCGCGTGCAGGGCGCGTGCACTCCTCAATCAGACCGGCCCGCCGCGCCCTCCCCGGCTCCCGATCTTGCAGCCGCGGCCGGGCGGCTGGCTGGTTTTGTCCTGAGCCAACCTTTTCCGGACAAACTCGGCCTGTGCAACATGCCGCCCGGAGCAGAGGAGGCCTGGCCGCCGCCGCGTCCTCCCCGCCGTGTCCCGGAGGGAGGAAAGGCAGGGAAGGCAGGGCAGCCATCGGCACTGGCCGGGGGCGCAGGCCGAGGACCCTGCACCTCCTCCGGGCGCTCCCGGCCCCCCGGCGCCTCTCACCTTGTCCCAGCGTAGCCACCGCGCTGTCTCCTGGTCCAGCAGGCTGTCCGAGCCGGGGCCGCTGCCTCCCGGAGCTGCGGGCGCCGCCATCCCCACGCAGCCACCCACCGCCGAGTTCAGCAGACAGCGAGCTCGCCCTTCCGCTGGGCGGGGCGAGGCGGAAGCGGGGCGGGGCTAAGAGAGCGGAGGCGGGGCGGGGCGGAGGCGGGGCTAGGGGAGGCGGGGCGAGGCGGAAGTGGGGCGGGGCTAAGAGAGCGGAGGCTGGGCGGGGGCGGGGCGAGCAGGGGAAGGGCGGGGCCAGGCACCTCGGAGCCAGCGGGGCCTCAGGACAAGGACGCGCTCCACCGGGCGCACGCCCCTTGCAGTTCCCCCGCGTGCCTCTAGGGGCAGTGGGCGAGGCAGAAGGATTGGGTGAGGGTGGGAGGGCTGGGGCCTGTCCAACATCTCTGAAAAGGTCCTTGGGTCCCCCCCATTCATAAGACACTCTTCACTGAGTTCCTTGCCAGGCGCCAGGCACCGGGCCAGGTGTGGAATCCAAGGAGATGGGTCCCCTGAAATGGAAGGAGAAATTCTGAAGGTCCAGAATTATTGTAAAAGGACAAAATGGGAGCATGAAAATAGGCCATGGGACAGAATGGAGAGTCTAAAAACAGCAGAAACCGGTTTGGCTCAGTGGATAGAGATTCAGCCTGGGGACTGAAAGATCCCAGGTTCAATTCCAGTCAAGGGCATGTACGTTGGTTGCGGGCATATCCCCAGTAGGGGCGTGCAGGAGGCAGCTGATTGATGTTTCTTTCTCATTGATGTTTCTGGCTTTCTATCCTTTTCTCTTCCTCTCAGTGAAAAATCAGTAAGATATATATTTTTAAAAATAAAATAAAATAAATAAAAACAAAACTATACGTGTGCAGCTTATTGATTTCCGAGCAAGGGGACGGGATCCCCCCCCCCGCTAACCCCCCCCTCCCCCGCCCCAATGAGTGGTACAGGGTTCACTGTGTAAGCCATACAGGAAAAGGAAAAAGGAAATGTGAGCCCCTAGGTCAGATCATATGCAGCTATGCATTCCATTAATTGCAGATCTGAATGTGAAAAGGTTAGAAATTAGGATAGGAGCCCGTCTTCAGGACCTTGTGGGCCTGCAGTGAGCTTGAAAAGTCAAGTGCAAACATATTTCTAGCAACGTCATTTTGTACTAGCCCCAAACTAGAAACAACCCAAATGCCCATCAATAATTAAATGGATAAATACATTGTAGAGTATTCATACAGTGATATAAACCAATTATAGAGTATTCATATAGCAATAAAATGACCTATTTATTGTCAGCAGCACCATGGATCAACCTCATAAACATTACATTGAATGAAAGAAGCCAGACTTTCCCTCCCACTTACATCCTCCCCCAAATATTGGATCATTCCATATATAAAGCACTTTATTTGTTTATTTTAAAAAATATATTCTATTGATTTTAGAGAGGAAGGGAGAGGGAGAGAGAAATAGAAACATCAGTGATGAGAGAGAATTATTGATTGGCTGCCTCTTGCATGCACCCTATTGGGGATCAAGCCCGAAACCTAGGCATGTGCCCTTGGCCGGAATTGAACCTGGGACCTTTCAGTCCTCAGGTTGATGCTCTATCCATTGAACTAAACCAGCTAGGGCTATACAGCACTTTAGAATCCATAAAAATATAGGGAAAGAAAACAGACCAGACCTTAATAACTAGGATGGAGAGGTGGGTTGATACAAAAGGCACAAGGGAATTTGGAGGTGATGGGACTGTTTTGTATCTTAACTGTGGCTGTGATAAACACCTATGTTTATCAAAACTCATAGAAATGGCCCTGGTTTGGCTCAGTGGATGGAGCGTCAGCCTGTGAACTCAAGGGTCCCAGGTTCAATTCCAGTCAAGGGCATGTAGCTTAGTTAGGGGCACATACCCAGTAGGGGGTGTGCAGAAGGCAGCTGATTGATGTTTCTCTCTCATCAATGTTTCTAACTCTCTCTTCTTCTCCTTTCCTCTCTGTAAAAAAATCAGTAAGATATATTTTTTAAAAACTCATAGAAATGAATTTCACTGTATGTGTAAATCATATCTTAGTTTTTAAATATATATTTTTATTGATTTCAGAGAGAAAGAGAGATAGAGAGAGACAGAAACATCAATGATGAGAGAGAATCATTGATTGGCTGCCTCATGTACATCCCATGCTGGGGATGTGCCTTTGACTGGAATCAAACCTGGGACCCTTCAGTCCACAGGCCAACACTCTATCCACTGAGCCAAACCAGCTAGCATTCTCAATTTTGTTTTAAATCTTATGACTTTTAAACTTTTAAAAGGAGGCAAAACTAATATGTGGACATCAGGAGAGCAGTGATTTGGGAAGGAGGAGAATGCCTTCTTGACCTAGGTAGTGGTTGCTCAGATGTGTTTGCTTAGAAATAATTCACGGGGCTGTACTTATGACTGTGCATTTTCTGTGTATTCTA
Source organism: Lasiurus borealis (assembly GCA_004026805.1). NCBI lineage: Eukaryota > Metazoa > Chordata > Mammalia > Chiroptera > Vespertilionidae > Lasiurus > Lasiurus borealis. The sequence continues at coordinate 46,834 of PVJN01013706.1, forward strand.
TTTCAATTTGAAAAAGAAAACAACATATATCTGAGATCTATGATATCTTCTTAAATGTAATGAGACAGACATACTAATCATATAATCACATCAGTTAATTCATAATACAAACTGAGAAAAATGTTTGAAGGGGGGCCAGGAGGTTCCACAGGGGTGCACGTTGGAATCTGTCCCAGTGTCGGGGGCTGCCCTGACCACTTGAAGCCTGTGTGGAGAGGCCAGGGGAGGACATTGTTAACATCAGGAGAGGCATCCTGAAAATTGCGTTCCAATAGAAAGAACCACAAGCGTGGTCCTTCCAAGAAGAGAAGAAGGATGGGCAGCCTCGGCCATCCCAACTGTCAGCTGGTCTGCAGGTCTGCCACAGTTAGGATTGTCTCCTTTCTCGGCACCAGACCATCCTTCTTTCAATCTCACTGGGACAGACATTGCGGGACACAGGGAGTCAGAGACCAGGCAAGTCTAGCTTGCACTTCCTCTCAAGTGCCAGAGCTCTTCCAGGTGGGTCTGTGTGGCTTCAGCCTCTGCCAAGGCGAAGGTGGTAGGCGCGTGGAGATAGGGAGACTCCGTTCCTTCTCTCCCTCCATGATGGGAGTGGTTGCAGCTGAGTATCTGCTCTAGTTCAAAGGGTGTGGGGAGTGGGGTGGAAGGGGATACTTTGCATTACTTTCTTCAATTCAGACATTATGGGCCCATGGTGACATCCCCCCAGAAATATTTTAACCTCCAATTGGGACACCAGATGGGCAGGTTCCTCAATATTCAATATTGAAAGAAAGAAAGGAAGAAAGAAAGAAAGTGAAAAGGCAATTCTTTCCAGCTTCCTCCATCTTAGGTGATTACGCACCTAACGAGACAAAGAGACTTGCCAGTTACCCAACCCACCATTAGGTAATCCAGCAAGAATGTGCCGGGAGATAACCTAATAAGGCAAAACCACTCCTTCCTGCTCCTGACTCCATATCCCGTACCTGCGTAAGCAGACACCGGCCCCTACCTGGCCTATCAGGATGGGCCAACTCCCCTACCTGGCCTATCAGGATAGGCCAACTCAGTAATTCAAACAGCTCTCCACCCCCCGACCCCCAGTATAAAACGGTCATGTAACAAAGGCCTGGGGTTCTCAGCCTCTGCTCTGCTTTCAGAGTATGTTGTGAGCCCCAGCATGCTGGTCTGAATAAACCCCTTTGTTTTTACATGAGATCGTCTCTTGGTGCTCTGTAAGTGCGGCTTGCGTTCTGGGCTTAACAAAAGAAAGAAAGAAAAAGAAAGAAAGAAAGAAAGAAAGAAAGAAAGAAAGAAAGAAAGAAAGGAAGGAAGGAAGGAAG
>PVJN01013707.1:0-48179 GCA_004026805.1 Lasiurus borealis
AGCACCTAGTTAACTAGTTAACCAATCCGCTTAGACCGCATACCTCCTCGACCCCTTCTTCCTTCCCCTTCCCCTCTCTGAGCATATATAAGAGCCACCAAGAATAAAAATTTTGAGGCTTGATCAGAACACCATTTGTCTTGCCTCCATTCTTTGTGTCCCTGTCTGTTTCTCATTCTCTTAGGTGCGTCGCCCCGCCTTTCCTGTTGACTTGCCCTGCAGGCCGGGGCATCTATCAGCTGCCTCCTGCATGCCCCCTACTGGGGATGTGCCTGCAACCAAGGTACATGCCCTTGATTGGAATGGATCATGGGACCTTTCTGTCTGCAGGTCAATGCTCTAGCCACTGAGCCAAACCAGTTAGGGCATATGGACATTTTAATGATGTTGATTCCACCAATCCAAGAGCATGGTATGGTCTTCCATCTTTTTATGTCTTCTTCTATACTCTGGCTTTGGGGTGATATGTTCTGAAGATGTCAATTAATTCCATCTGGTCTAGTGAGTTATTTAGGATTGATGTTTCTTTGCTGATTTTTAAAAAATTAAAACTTTATTATTCAGATTATTACATTTGTTTCTCTTTTATCCCCTCCATAGCTCCCCTCCACCCGGCTCCCACCCTTCCTTCCCTCCATTGATCTCATCCATAGGTGTATGATTTTTGTCCAGTCTCTCCCTGTACACCCTTCACCCCTTTCCCCTGAGAATTATCAGTCCACTCTCTTTCTGTGCTCCTGATTCTATTATATTCACCAGTTTATTCTGTTGATCAAATTTTTAATTCACTTAATTTTTAGATTCACTTGTTGATAGATATGTATTTATTGTTCATAATTTTTTATCTTTTACCTTTTTCTTCTTCCTCTTCTAAAAGAGCACCTTTCAGCATTTCATATAATACTGGTTTGGAGTTGATGAACTCCTTTAGCTTTTTCTTATCTGTGAAGCTCTTTATCTGCTCTTCAATTCTGAATGATAGCTTTGCCTGATAGATTATTCTTGGTTGTAGGTTCTTGCTATTCAACACATTGAATATTTCTTGCCACTCCCATCTGGCCTGCATCGTTTCTGTTGAGAAATCAGCTGACAGTCGTATGGGTGCTCCCTTGTAGGTAATGAACTGTTTTTCTCTTGCTGCTTTTAATATTCTTTGTATTTTGCTCTTAGTATTTTAATTATGATGTGTCTTGCTATAGTCCTCTTTGGATTCCTTTTATATGGTGTTCTGTGTGCTTCCTGGACTTGTAAGTCTATTTCTTTTACCAAATGTGGGAAGTTTTCAATCATTTTTTCTTCGAATAGGTTTTCAGGATCTTGCTCTCTCTCTTCTTCTGGCACCCCCATAATTCTGATGTTGGTATGCTTGAAGTTGACCCAGAGGATCCTTAACACTATCCTCACATTTTTGGATTCTTTTTTCTTTTCCACTTGTTTTCTGCTTCTTTGTATTTCAAATCTTCGACTTGATTTTTGCATTTCTCTAGTCTGCTGTTAGGTCTCTGTATAATATTTTTTATTTCAGTCAGTGTATGTTTAATTTCTAGTTGGTCCTTTTCCATCTTTAGTTGGTCTTTTTCGATCTCTAGTTGGATCTTTTACATCTCTAGTTTGTTCTTTTTCATCTCCTCTTTGGTCTCGCTAACTTTATCCAACTTTTCTAGCATATTCTTGAAAAACCTTGTAAGCGTGGTTTTGAACTCTATGTCCAGTTGTTTGTTTTCCTCCATTTCTTTTGTTTGTGATCCCTTCCCTTGTCTTGGCAGTTTCACTATGCTGGGAGAACTTTTGTATTGGATTCAGCCTTATGATACCAGACTTGCAAAACTGCAAAAGCCTCTCTGTTGAGCTTGGGATGGGTGGAGTCTCAGGGCTTAAGGGACCGCCTTGCCTTCCCATCAGCCCTGCCCTCCACGGCCCCTGAGTCTCACATGACTGGGTAATCGCTGGAGCAGTCCCTGTGCGCGCACGTGCTCTCTCACAGTGCCTCTAGACTGCTGCCTTTCCTGCTCCCCTGTGCTCCAGGACCACACAAGTCTGGGTCCCCAGGGTTTCGTCTGAAACTGGGGTTTAGTGGAGTTAGAAGTGGTGCAGTTTGGGAGGGTCTGTCTCCCGCCCACTTGTGAAAGCCAGTGGCACAATCAGCAGTCGGTCCTCTGCATGCAGTGCCGTACGCATCACTAGACTTCTGATCCTTTGCGACTCCTCTAAATTTCCAAGCACTTCTCCCTTTTCACAGTCCAAACTCCCCATGTAGAAGTTTCAGCTGGATCTGGGGTTTAGTGTCGCAGGATAAGGGGTTCAATGCCATTGAGAATCTCAGTCTCCCTCCTGCCAGAGAAATCCAGCTAGGTTCCCTGGCACCCACTCTCTCTACACGCGCATCTCTGTACCTCAGCTTTTTGCAGCTCCTCTGTGTCTCTGTGAGCCCCTCTATTTCCTTCTAGTTGTAGAATTTCCACTCAGCCAGCTTTCCTGTGGTTCTGGATGATGTCCGTTCTGTTTTTTAGTTGTAGTTTTGAAATTGTTGTGCGAGGCAGCAGTGTAGGTGTTTACCTATGCCGCCATCTTGAATTCTCCTATCTCCTCTTTGCTGATTTTTTGTTTAGGGGATTTGTCCAATGGTGATAAGGGTTATTGAAGTTTCCTACTATGATTATATTGCTGTCAATCTCTCCCCTCTCTTCCTTCAGGAGTTTTTTTACGTATTTGGGTGCTCCACTTTTGGGTGAATATATATTTACCAGAGTTATTTCTTCTTGTTGGATTGCTCCCTTTAGTATTATGAAGTGGCTTTTCTCATCTCTTTTTGTCCTTCACTTTGAGATGTAATTTGTCAGATATAAGTATTGCTATCCCAGCTTTTGTTTCATTTTCATTTGCCTGAAAAACCTTTTTCCATCCCTTTATCCTCAGTCTGGGTGTGTCTTTTTTTTTTTTTTTTGAGGTGAGTTTCCTGAAGACAAAAGATATGTGGATCATGTTTTCTTATCCACTCAGTTACCCTATGTCTTTTGATTAGGGCATTTAACCCATTTACATTTAAAGTTATTATTGATAGGTACTTGTTTGTCACCATTTTTTATTCTTTACCGTTGTGTTCCTTCTTTGCTTCCTATTTCTTCTTTTAGAGTAGACACTTTAGGATTCTTGCATAGCTGGTTTGGTGATAATAAACTCCCTTAGTCCCTTTTTGTCTGTGAAGATCCTGATTTCACCTGCAATTTTGATTGATAGCCTTGTTGGTTATAGTATTCTTGGATTCAGACCCTTTCTTTGCATGACTTTGTATATTCCATTCCATTCCCTTCTCACCTGATGTGTTTCTTTTGAGAAATCAGTTGTTATGTCTATAGAGGATCCTTTGTAGGTAACTTTGTCTCTCTCTGGCCACTTCAAAAATTCTTACTTTGTTGTTGGTGTTTGCCAATTTAATTATAATGTTCCTCGGTGTCAGTCTTTTGTGTTCATTTTGCTTGGGACTTTGTGACCTTCTTGGATTTGTGTGGGTTTTTTCTTCCCTATATTAGGGAAGTTTCTTGACATTGTTTCTTCAAACATGTTTTCTATTCCTTGCCCAGTTTCCTTTCCTTTTGGAACCTCTATTATGCGAATGTTGTTTTGTTTCATATTGTCCCAAAATCCTCTTAGGCTCTCCTCCTGCTTTTAATTTTTTTCCCCTAGAATCTGCTCTACTTGGGTATTTTTCCCTATCTTGTCTTCTAGCTCACTGATGCAGTTCTCTGCTTCTTCTAGTCTACTTTTGATGCTTTCTATTGAGTTCTTTACAGCAGCAATGTCATTTTTCATTTCTTCTTGGTTCTTCTACATATTGTTGAATTTGTCTTCCATTCTTTTCATCTACCTTATGACCATTTATCTGAATTCTTTCTCTGACATTTTGCCTACCTCCATTTCATTTACTTCCTTTTCTGGTGATGCCTGCTTTTCTTTTATATGTGGGCTATTCTTTGTCTCCTCATGATCTCTCTTCTCCACCTGTCTAGTTATGTATTCTCTCTTTCCTTATCCCATGCGAAGTCTGACCTTTCTGTGAGGGAGTGTAGAGCTCCTCTGAATCCATGTGCTTGAGACACTTGGGGACCAGTGTTCTTGGGTTTGCAGCTGTTTGGTGGGTGCTGTTGTAGATTTCCAGGGCTTTTCAGGCTTCTGATAACATCCACTTTCCCCTTCAAGATGGTGTGGTCTCCGCATCCAAGCCAGTTGCTTTGGGAGGAAACCCAGCAGCAGTGGGGGCTGCCCCATCCAGCAGTCCCCCACTGTCTCCTGGAGTACAACTGTCCCTCAACTCACCAACAAACACTTCCCAGGTGACCACTCTCTATCCCTTTGTTTTCTCACACATTATCTTACAGTCTGCCTTTCTGTTGGCAGCCATCTTCCTTTCCTGACCCGATTTCAAGAAAATTTAAAATGAAACATGACCAGCTATATTAATACCTACATCTGTAATTATTACTGGTGATTGTGGAAAGGTACTGACTGGAAATGATATAGGTAGCATTTGGAACTTATTCTAACTCCAGGTGTTTTACCTGGGCTGTCTAATTTCCATTCTTCTCATTTTTCTCTTTCTCAAGGGAAACTATATCTTTATTGTTGGTAAACTATATCTTTACCCCAATGGCTTTAGATATATTACTAAGTTAGAATGACAAAAATCTCCTTTCCCTAGCAATCATCTTCCCATCTTAAAATTTTATTATCTCTTGTAGAATGAGTTTATCTAAGGAAGCAAATATTAATATGTAGCACCTCAAGTTAAGATGCAGACTCATAAACATTCCTAAAAGACTTTATTTCCTAAATAAAGTAGTAACTTTCAACTATCTCTGAAAAAAGTAATTAATGATGGGTAGAGATTAAACAAAGAACTTATATGCATATATGCATAGTCTGTGGACCTATGCATACTTGGCATTTGAACCTTCCAATTATACTTCTTATAAAGAGACAATGAAACAATCCCCAGAAGAAAGAAAATGAGGAGTCTCCAAGATAGAAATAAGTGAAATGGAGGCATGCAACATGACTGAAAAAGAATTAAGAGTAATGGTCATACAGTTCATACAGTGGATGAATGGGAAAACCAATAATCTATGCAAAAATCAGGAAGAAATCAAAAATGAAATATCTACAATCAAAAACACCATGAAAGGTTTCAACAGTAGAGTAGAAGAAGGACTGAATTAGTGAGTTTGAAGCTAAGGTAGGTGAACAAGCCCAATCCAAATAACAACTGGAGAAAAAAATTAAAAAGGAGGAGAGCCTAAGGGATCTTTGGGACAATACAAAAGAAGGTAACATATGTATTATAGGGCTTCCAGAAGGACAAGAAGAGCAGCAAGAATTAGAAAGTCTATTTGAAGAAATAATGACCAAAATTTTTCCTGATAAGGGGAAGAAAAAGTTACACAAGTACAGAGAGTCCCAATCAAGATGAATCCCAAAAGACCCACACCAAGACACATCATAATTACAATGTCAAGTGTTAATGACAAAGAGAGACTTTTAAAGGCTGCAAGAGAGAGACAGTTACCTATAAAGAATCCCCCATAAGATTATCAAATGATTTCTCAACAGAACCACATCGAGCTAGAAGGGAATGGAAGAAGTATACAAAGTGTTGCAAAGCAAATGACTGAGTTCAAGAATACTCTATCCACCAAGACTATCAATCAGAATTGAAGGGGAAATTAGAAGCTTCGCAGACAAAAAAAAAGGCTAAGGTAGTGTATCACTACCAAGCCAGCAGTGCAAGAAATGCTAAAGAAAATACTGGGAAAAGAAGAAATAGAAAGGGAGGAAGAAACACAGGCATAAAGTACAGATATGGCTACAAACAAGTATCTATCAATAATAATATTAATCATAAATGGATTAAATGTCCAATCAAAAGAAATCAAGTGACTGGATGTAATTGATAAGAAAGCATCACCCATATGTATACTGTATTATAGGAGACCCATCTCAGAACAAGGACCTCACACAGACTGAAAATGAGGGGATGGAAAAAATATCACCCAGGCAAATGAAAAAAAAAAAAGCTGGGGTAGAAATACTTATATCTCACAAAATAGACCTCAAAGTGAGTACCATAACAAGAAACAAGAAAAACCACTTAAGAATTCTAAAAGGATCCATATAACAAGAGGATATAACTCTGGTAAACATTTATGCACCCAGTACAAAAGCACCCCAATACATTAAAAACTTCTGGAAGATATTAGGGGAGAGATTGACAGCAACACAATCATAATAGGAGACTTTACTATCCCATTAACATCACTGGATAAATCCTCTAGACAAAAAATTAGCAAAGAAACATCAATCCTAAATAACTCACTAGATCAGACGGACTTAATCAACATCTTTAGAACATTCCACCACAAAATTACGGAATATACATTCTTCTCAAGCACACATGGGACATTTTCAAAGATAGACCACATATTGGGACACAGGCAAAGTCTCTCCGAATTCAAGAAGATTGAAATCATATCAAACATCTTCTCAGATCACGATGGCATAAAATTAGAAATCAAGTACAGTAAAAACAATCACAAAAATTCAACATTTGGAGGCTGAATGGCATACTATTAAACAATGAGTGGGTTACCAAAGAGATCAAAGAAGAAATTTTTAAAAAAATCCTGGAAACAAACGACAATGAAAATACAATCCAAAATCTTTGGGACACAGTGAAAGTAATCCTGAGAGGGAAGTTCATAGTATTACAGGCCTACCTAAAAAGACACACAAAACAAAACAAAAACAAAAAAAAACAAAAAAACAGAAAAACTGGTTATAAACCATCTTACTCTGTAACTTGAAGAATTAGAGAGCAACAAGAAAAGCCCAGTGTGAGCAGAAGGAAGGAAATAATGAAGATCAGAGTGGAAATAAATGACAGAGACCCAAAAAACAATACAAAAGATCAATGAAACCAAGAGCTGGTTCTTTGAAAGGATAAATAAGATTGATGCACCTCTACCTAAGCACACCAAGAAACAAAGAGAGAGGACCCAAAGAAATAAAATCAGAAATTAAAGAGGAGAAATAACAACAGACCCCACCAAAATACAAAGGATTGTTAAAAAATCCTATGAACAACTCTACTCCAACAAACTGGTCAATCTAGAAGAAATGGACATAGTCCTAGAAAAATACAACCCTTCCAAAACTTTACCAGGAGCAATAAAATAATCTGAATAGGCCAATGACTATGGAAGAAATTGAAACAGTAATTTAAAAACTTCCAACAGCCGAGACCGGTGTGGCTCAGTGGATAGAGCGTCAGCCTGCAGACTGAAAGGTCTAGGTTTGATTCCGGTCGGGGGCATGTACCGTGCTTGAGGGTACAACTCCAGTAGGGGGCGTGCAGGAGGCAGTTAATCGATGTGTCTCTCTCATCAATGTTTTTGACTTTCTATCCCTCTCCCTTCCTCTCTGTAAAAAATCAATAAAATATATTAAAAAAACAAAAAATAAAAAAACTTCAAACAAACGAAAGCCCTGGATCTGATGGTTTCATAGGGAAGTTTTATCAAATATTCAAAGAAGAAATAAAACCTATCTTCTTCAGACTATTCCAAAAAATTCAAGAGAAAGGAGCACTTCCAAGCTCTTTCTATGAAGACAGCATTACCCTAATACCAAAACCAAGATAAAGACAATACAGTGGTACCTCAAGATACGAGTGCCCTAACATACGAGATTTTTGAGATACGAGCCGTCAAGCGAGCGATTTTTGCTTTGAAATACGAGCAACATTTGAGATAGGAGTAATCGCGCGGATCGGCCAGCTGCACATGACCCAGCAGTTTACCGCGACTCGAGTGTCTCATAGTTTCCCACGCCTCAAGGTTACAGAATGAATTAAACTCGTATCTTGAGTTACCACTGTACAAGGAAAAGGAAATACAGGCCAATATTCCTCATGAACATAAATGCCAAAATCCTCAACAAAAGTCTAGCAAATCGAATCCTGCATTACATTAGAAAGATCATACACCATGACCAAGTAGGATTTATTTTGGGGATATAAGGATGGTACAATATCTGCAAATCAACGTGATATATCACATAAAACAACTGAGAAATAAAAACTATATAATCATATCCATTGATGTAGAAAAAGTATTTGACAAAATCTACCACCATTTCTTGATAAAAACTCTTAGCAAAGTGGGAATAGAAGTATCAAAAAACATTATAAAAATCACATATGACAAACCTTCTGCCAAAATCATATTCAATGGGCAAAAACTGAAATCATTTCCCCTAAGAACAGGTACAAGATAGGGATGCCCACTCTCACCACTCCCCTTTGACATAGTACTGGAAGTACTAGCCATTACAATCAGACAAGAAGAAATAAAAGGCATCCAAATTGGAAAGGAAGAAGTAAAACTGTCCTTTATTTGTAGATGACATGATATTGTACATAGAAAACCCAAAAGACTGCATCAAAAAACTACTAGACTTAATAAAATGCATTTGACAATGCAGCAGGATACAAAATTAACATACAGAAGTCTATGGCTTTTCTATACACCAAAAATGAACTCACAGAAAGAGAAATTAAAAAAGCAATCCTATTTACCATCACACCAAAAAAATTAAGATACCTAGGAGTAAACTTAACGAAGGAGACAAAGGACCTATACTCAGAAAATTTCAGGACGCTAAAAAGAGATAGAGAAAGACATGAACAAGTGGAAGAATATACCATGTTCATGGACTGGTAGAATCAACATCATTAAAAGTTCCATATTATCCAAAGCAATCCAGAAATTCAATGTAATCCCTATTAAAATACCAATGGCATACTTCAAAGACCTAGAACAAATTTTCCAAAAATTTTTTGTGAATAAAAAAAGACCCCAAATAGCTGCAGCAATCTTGAGAAAGAACAATAATGTTGGAGAGATCACAATACCAGATATCAAGCTATACTACAAAGCCATTATTCTCAAAACTGCCTGGTACTGGCACAAGAACAGGCATATAGACAAGTGGAACAGAACAGAGAACCCAGAAATCTACACAAGCCAGTATGCTCAATTAATATTTGACAAAGGAGTGAAGAGCATACAATGGAGATAAGACAGTCTCTTCAATAAATGGTGCTGGGAAAACTGGACAGATACTTGCAAAGAAAATGAAACTAGACCACCAACTTACACCATACACAAAAATAAACTCAAAATGGATAAAGGACTTAAACATAAGACCGGAAACCATAACAACCTTAGAAGAAGCTATAGGCAGCATAATAGCAGACATCTGTCATAGTTATATCTTTACTGACACAGCTCCTAAGGTAATGGAAACTAAAGAAAAAATAAATGGAACTTGCACAGTAAAAGAAAATATCAGCAAAACAAGAAAGCCCACTGCATGGGAGAATGTATTTGTCAATGTTATCTTGATAAAGTTTAATCTCCAACATTTACAGGGAACTCATACAACTTAACAAAGATAAAGAATCTAATAAAAAATGGGCAAAGGACCTAAATAGAATCTTTTTGAAAGAGGACATTCAGAAAGGCAAGAGACATATGAAAACATGCTCAAAGTCACTAATTATCCGAGAGATGCAAATCAAAACAACAATGAGGTACCACCTCACACCTGTCAGAATGGCTATCATCAACAAAGGACAAGTGCTGGAGAGGATGCAGAGAAAAAGGAACCCTCCTTTGCTGCTGGTGGAAAGCCGACTGATGGAACCACTGTGGAAAACAGTATGGCGTTTCCTTAAAAAATTAAAAATGGAACTGGCATTTGACCCAATAATACCACTTATAGGAATATATCCCAAGAAAACAGAAACACCAGTCAGAAAGGATATACGCACCCTATGTTTATAGCAGCACAATCTACAATAGCTAAGATTTGGAAACAGCCTAAGTTCCCATCATCAGATGAGTGGGTTAAAAAATTGTGGTACATCTACACCAGTGGTTGGCAAACCGCAGCCACGAGCCCATGGCCTCTTGAGTGTGGCTCTTCCACAAAATACCAGGGCCTGAACAAGTCTGTTTTGAAGAAGTGGCCTTAAAGAAGTTTAAATGGGGCAAAAAAGGATACTTATGTACCACTATTTGTAATACTTTAAACAATAAAATAAAATTAAAAAAAAAAATGAGACTCCCTCCAAGGGAAATGGACCAACATCTGATTGCAACAGCACTGAGAATCCTTGGCGCCTTTCCCAGCACTGTGAGAAATGCCTGCAAAATCTCACCCCCGGGTTTCTATTTCTCCTAAAAAAAAACACAAAACATAACTATCCACAAATGTCATTTCCGGGAGGTTTCCTCTGTCCTTTGCCCAGTCAGCGACGTGCTTTCTCTCCTCTTCAGGACAACTTCCAAAGGGAGGCCTGGCACACACGGGCCGGAGAGGCCGCAGTGGCCGTGGCCTCCGTTTCCCGGGGCGGGCGGAGCCCATGCCAGGGGCTTCCCAGGGCGCAGCTCCCCCTCTCTGTCGCCCCGAGAAGTCCCCCATCTGCCTGTGCCCACCGAAAACCAGTCCCTTCCGCGTTATAAGGTCGGGCCTCGAGTGACGCCTAACTGACCCCAACACCTCCTTTCCTGGTCCAAGAGGCCTTTGTCCCAGCCGCCCAGGGTCGCAGGGCAGCCTCCTCCCCCGTGAGCAGCGCTTCTCAAGCCACCACCCCCTTCGGCCTCCGCGACGGCTGGTGTGGAAACTGCAGAACGGGCCCCGCTCCCGGCGCTCCCCAAGGAAGAGCGGAGACCTGGGTTGGAGGCTGTGAGCCCAGCAGGAGACGCGAAGAGAGACCCCCAGGGGCACAGCTACTACCTTTGCCACGAGGTGCCTCCGCTGGAGGGAACAGCGCCGGCGGCAGGGACAGGGGCAGGGACAGCGGCGGTGGCCAGGGAGCGGAGGAGTGTGGTGCACAGCAGCGGCCGTTGCTTCCCCCGCTGAGAGTTCTGGAAGTTGGTTGGCTGGGCATGCGCAGAGCACGCCTGGGTCCCCACTGCGCCTTGGACCCCATTGGTTGGCTGGGCATGCGCAGAGCGCGCCTGGGTCCCCCATTGGTTGGCTGAGAGCACGCCTTGGGCCCCATTGGTTGGCTGGGCATGTGCAGAGCGCGCCTGGGTCCCCCATTGGTTGGCTGAGAGCACGCCTTGGGCCCCATTGGTTGGCTGGGCATGTGCAGAGCGCGCCTCGGGGCCCCAGGGAGCCCGGCGGCAGCGTTTCGAAGGTGCAGTGCGAAGCCAGACTGGGATCCTTGGTTCAGTGGGCTCTGCTCACTCCTGCCTACATATCCACTGAGCACCTACTGTGTGCCAGGCCCTGTGCTCAGTGTAGATTCCTCAATGCCTCCCTCGCTATGGCAGAAAGAGATGGAAACCATAGGGTTCCAGATAAACTTAACATGGCCTTGGAAATAGGGCCGAACCAGGACAGGTGCACAAGGTGTCATGAGAGCATATGGAAAGGGACCCGACCAAGTCTGGATATCAAGGAAGTCTTCCCAGGGGACATGCCATCCTGGACATCTAAGGGTCTTTTGAACTGACTTCTGATGGGCAACAGTGCCATGTCTCCCCATGAGTTTGGTGTCGGGGTCCATGAGAGAAGAATGAAGTCCCGATAATGAAGAAAGGATGCTGCCTCTGCATCAATACCAACCAAGAGCCGAAACCGGTTTGGCTCAGTGGAGAGAGCGTCGGTCTGCAGACTGAGGGGTCCCAGATTCATTTCCGGTCAAGAGCATGTATCCTGGTTACGGGCACATCCCCAGTAAGGGTCGTGCAGGAGGCGGCCATCGATGTCTCTCTCTCATCGATGTTTCTAACTCTCTATCTCTCTCCCTTTCTCTCTGTAAAAAATCAATAAAATATATATTAAAAAAAATACCAACCAAGGGATGATCCACCTAAAATCCTTAAAGGATCTAAAGCAGTTTTCCCCCAAGTTCTTGTGAGAAAAGGGAAATCATTGTTACAATGAAGAATGAGATTCAAACATGTCTGAACCCAGATTCAACGAATGTGAAAAAAATTGATGAAAAAGTGGGAGAAACAGGCCAGCCAAAAGAAAAAGAAAAAGAAAGGGGGAACAAACATCAAAAAAAGCAGGGAATTAAAAAAGTTAAATGATCTCAACGTCCTCATCAAAAGAAGACTATATAATCGACCACTTTACCAACAAATATTTTGTTTATATTGAAATAATTCCAGCACCTTAATCCATAACTTGTTGATATGACTAGAAATTATAAATTATATCATTATGAAGTTGTAATTGAAGCTAAAAAGTGGCTTTGAAAATCTAAATGTTAAGAATTTTTAGAGGCTATAGTTTGTCTTTATTTTTCCACCTGTAGCCAACGGAATTTCATCATGCTGAAGAACAGGATTGTAGTAACACACAAATGTGGACAAATGTCCACACAATCATATCTCACACACAACAGCTGCCTGGGAGAGCAGCCTTAGGCTTCTGAGACCAGAGCTTGCAGTTTTCAGAGCATATTCTGAGGCATATGTCAGCAAGTGCCGACTTGTCAGCTTGCTGGTAAGCCCAGCAGTTTGGAATTGAGTTGGACCTCATAAGCTGCCATGGCCAGCAGCATCTGTATTTGAATCCGTCTACAGGCCCCACATGCAATGTATCTGAGAGGTAAATGCTGGTTGTTTTTGGGATCCAACACTGGAGAACACTAGCACTTAGCTTTCAGAACCTTCAATCACACGTTTGAGGCTATGTGACTCCATATTACCTGCCCATGCTGGCCACTTTGTTTCTGTTGTTCCCTTTTGCCTCAGTCAAGCCAGTTACTCATTGTCCTGCCACATTCAGTGCCTGCCTCCTCTACCGTGCAGGCCATGATCTTGCTGACCTGGGTTTACTCCCTTCTCAGTATTTCCCCAACTCCCTACAGGAATGCTTTCTTCTCCCCACTCATCTTCACTTTACCCAGGCTTCAAGATTCAATTCAATCCTACCCCTTAAATAAAACCTTCTAGACATCCCGATTATCTTAAAATCCTATTTCACTTGTGCTCCACACCACACAGTTAATTATTTTCTAATTTTTGTGTGTGTTTATTATATCTCTTCAGCTCCTTAAGGGCAATTTATTTCCCTGAATCTGCCACCGTGCCTCATATACTATGGGACTAGATTTTGGATAATTTCTTAATTGCAGTTGTTACAGGTAGGAGGGCAACTGGGTCATCCCCTCAGAGGAGGAGCTGGCGGTGGGCAGGGCCTGCTGGCGGTGGGCGGGGCCTGAGTTAGGTCTGGTGGAGGTGGCTCCTTTACTGGCCTTGGGGCTGCTCTCACTGTGGACATGAGAGTTCCAGTGTTGACCTGGACCGCCAGGTGTTTATTTCGGTCTATTCAACCCTTTTCTCTCGACGTCTCTTCCGAATCTTAACCTATTGGTTTGAAAAATCCAGGCACATAGTTGACATTACAGAACCCTTTGGCCAAATTGTAGCGCCCCACCCTCCCTCTGCTGCACGTGCCAGAAGTAATTTTTTCCAGGTCAGATCTTGTTTTCCATTAAATCAGCTTAAATACCATAAAATAGCAGTCTCTGGGGGTCAATCCTGTCTGGGCCGAAAGTTCAGCACTAATAGTTTATTTTTTTAAAAAATATTATTTTTATTGATTTCAGAGAGGGAGAAGGAGAGATAGAAACAAAAAATGCTCAGAATTATTGATCGGATACTTCCTGCATGCCCCATACCTGGGATAGAGCCCACAACCTGGACATGTGCCCTGAGCAGCAATCAAACAGTGACTTCCTGGTTCATAGGTTGATGCTCAACTGCTGAGCCAAGCTGGTCAGTTTTCCTGATGATTTTCACAGCCAGATGTTATATGGGTGCCTCTTTCTGGCTCTAGTGCTCTGGGAACCCCTAGAGCTGAGATATTCCTCCAGAATCTCAGTTGTCACCTTTGGGAGCAGGGCCAGCCCTTTTGCATCTCTGACCTTCCTACCAGTCTTGATGTGGTTTCTTTCCCAAATGCTTGGTTTTAAGACTCCTCTTCAGCTAGTCTTTAATTGGTTATTAAGGTTGACTGCTCTATATTTTAGTTATAATTCCAGTTTGGTCCTGGGAGGAGGTAAGTGTAACATTCACCTACTTTACCACCATCTTTGATCTTTGAGAACATGTTTGAATCATGGACTTGGATTACAGCTATTTGAACATATTCTATTTCCTTGTAAAATTCTTGAAAACAAGACTGTTTTATTCACAACTGTATTCCCAAGTTTCAACCACCCACTAGAATTCAAGTTCCATTAAAAACAGAGCCTTTGCTCATCACGGTATTCCTCAGTAGCTAGTATAAAGCCTGGCATATAGCAGACATGTTTTTAAGTTTATTTGAATGAGAGAATGAATGGATTTTAAAACATAAACTCTATGACAGCAAGGATTTTTATTTTATTCATTGCAAAATAGATATTAGAACAGGTAAATAGAAATTTTTGGAAGGTATAACATTCTTTATATACAATAAAAACTCGTCAATCCATATATCTTCACAAAACTCAAATGTATGCATTTATGTTAACTTTTGCCCAACTAATTCAATAGAGGATATATCTTTATGAAAATAACACATTCTTCAGAACTGCAAAGGTAAACTTTAAAAGAATCTGAATAAAATGGGTATTTACACTAAGAGTAGTTTCAGTTTTCTTTCTTATACTTTTCTGTGTCCTAAATTTTCTGTAATTGAAATGCTATTTTACAATCAGAAAAAAAAACCCACAAATACTATTTTTAAAAAATGTAATGGATGAGATTGTTTGCAAATGTATGGCTCAGGAAAGTTTGAGCACTCCCAAGTTCAATCAAGGTTATTTGATCTTAATGCCAAAGAGAAAAACATTGAAATGTGAAAACAGAATAAAAATCTGAAACCTAATAATTCTATCCAAAAAACTATTTTTCAGAGGTTATATGAATGACACTGACTAAGGAATAGAAAGGGCCTTAAAGAACAAGGATTTTCAATATTTGTTTAGCACCATCCTTGGAAGTATGACACCTCTGCTTTGAACTGAACTGCGTCCTCCCCATCTCTCTGCTAATTCATATTTTGATGGTATTTGGAGTTGGGGCCTATGGGGGAATAATTAGGTTTAGATGAGGACTGAAGGGTAGGACCCTGATGATGAGATTAGTACCCTTGTAAGAAGAAACACAAGAATATTTAGTTTATGGTGTTACCACCAAGGTGCACCTAATCAATGAAGTTAAATTTGAAAGATCACCTGAACTTTGGTATAAATTCAGTTTAAATTGAAAACATACACAGTAAGAGAATACAGTAACGAAAGTCACAGAGTAATCAGAGTCAGCTTGACATAAAAATGAAGCCTGGCATGATGTTATAGTATGTTAGCTGAATACAAATTAAGCTAGTTTTGAATGGAGGGGAACATCATGGGAGAAGGGGCTGGAATGGTAATCTGATGACAAAAGAGGCATGGAGAGGCTATATACAGATCACTTTGGTGGAATCATAATATTCATAATCCATTCATTTAACACATATTATATAATTCAAGACTGGACAGAAGTTTGAATTCTAGGTTACATGGTTTAGATGGGTTATGACAAGAATAAATTATTCATATATACAAACAACATGATAAAAGTTACAAACAATATTTTAGCATGATTATCCTAGCAACTAGGAATTGACCAAGAGTAATAAAGGCACTTACGGATGTTGCACAAAAGCAGAGATAGTTGAGTAAGTAGTAGGTATAGCAGTTAATAATTTGGATTTTGTAATAAAAAAAACAACATGATAATTTCAAGAGAAACATCAAAAGTACTTTATTCAAAGTAATGTCCATCGCTAGCTACACATTTTTCCATCTTTCAGGTGACTTGTGGATCCCATCCCAATAGAACTTTTCTTCTTTTGAGGCAAACCATTCAGAAACCCAATTTTCCATTTCTTCGTACGTTTTGAAGTGCTGCTCAGAATGTACATGTGCTATCAATCGGAACAAGTGATAATCTAAAGAAGCAAGGTCTGGTGAATACAGCGGGTGGGTTAATACTTCCCAGGTAAGATCTTTTAACGTGTCTTTAACTGGTTTTGAAGTGTGTGGTGGTGAGTCATCATGAAGCAAAATTACTTTGCCATGTCTTCTGGCACATTCTGGTCTTTTCATGATCAAAGCGTAGTTCAAATTGATCATTTGTGTCAGTAGCGATCAGTATTAACGGTTTTACCTGATTTTAAAAGCTCATAATATACCACACTTTCCTTATCCCACCAAACACAGAGAATTGTCTTCTTTCTGAAGCAATTTGGCTTTGCAGTTGATGTTGATGGTTGACCTGGATCAACCCATGATTTTGTGCATTTGGGATTCTCAAAATAAATCGACTTTTCATTGCCAGTCATAATTTGATGCAAAAAAAGACTTTCTTTCATGGCATTGAAGTGACATTTTACTGATGATTTTCTGTTTTTCCATTTGTTGTTTGTTTAGATGATGTGGCAACCATTTTCCTTCATTTAAAATCTTTCCCACTGCTTGTAAATGATTGGAAATTGTTTGCTGAGCAACATTTAATCTTTCTGCAAGTTGTTTTTGAGTTCAACATGCATCTTCATCCAACAATGCTTATAATTGTTGGTCTTCAAACTTTTATGTTTGACCTGGACATTGTCTTTCTAAATCACCTTTAAAGCGTTAAACCAGTGTTCTCAATTATCTTGAGATGGAGCATGTTCACCATAAACTTCCTGAAGTATACAATAACTTTTTCTTCAAAATAAAGGAATGAATTAAAATTCCCACAAATGCTCTTCTTTTAGGGGGGGCATGAAATTTGACATTTTTAAGTGTAAAATTATCTATGATGTTAACCCCTTCAGCAAATTTGACACATGACATTTTGAAGCTTGCTGTCAATACAACAAAATAGCATAAATATCCAATCACGCATATATCAACATATGTTGACTCCATCTATTGAAAAAAAAAATAACTGGTACACCTAGTAAGATACAGTGTGACCCATGCAGATGAATTTTTCCTCTACTATCCTCTCTGCTGGCATGCTACAATGTCTGAAATTCCAGCCACAGAAGTCACTCTTTTGGTTAAAAGTACCATCGTTAGAAAGCCCTTATAAAAATGCAAGGATATGTTACCAAGTGATGGTACCTGTCAGGACAAGGGCGCCTCTGGCTCCCAAATCTGATTTTTCCTTCCTGGTAGAAATGGAAATGCTTTTCTGCTTCCTCACGGCTGGTGTGGTTGTCACCAATAGAATGTAAGGAAGACATGTGTCCACTTTCTTATCACTTCCTTAAAAATAAATTGCTTGCCTTGGACTTCCTTTTTCCCTTCGTCCTGAGGGCTAGAAAGGAGACATGGGAGAGACCCATCTTTAATCTATGTCCTGAGGAGAGCCTCCAGACAGGGTGTGGGTCTGAGTTACCTCATGAGCAGAGGAATCCTGTCAGCATCAACTAGCCAGCCAGTTTCATGACACACACATTTCTATTTGGTATTGTTTTGTTTCTTCATTGTAGCAGCTGATGAGGTTGGCACAGATTTAAAAATGAGCTCTCTCTCACCTAGAGAGCAGGAAGAGCCTGAAACAAGTAAGAAATGGCTGGACAGGGTGCTCTTTAGGGGGAGGCAACCTCAGAGGCGCCACTGAAAGGCGGATTCTGTGTAACCAGCGAGGAGTCAGCATCAGGGGAAGTCAGTGCAAGGGGAAGAACCAATGAAGATACTTTGTGTACTTTAATATTTTGGCAGGAAGAATCTGTTGTAATCAAAGGGGCAGAAATGGAGGTGAGGCAGATTAGCAGGAAAAGTCAGAGTAGAAACTGATGGGGACTGGATTCGGGTATTTAAAAACAAAAAAAGAGAAAATGAGCTCACCAAAAGTAGCCAACTCAACACATGAGAAGCTAGGTGACCACAGATCAAGAAGCTGTGACTAACAGTAAGTCATAGAAAGCTATTGGCTGGCAGACAGGATTCGGAATTTGGTCTTTCCCAGGTGAATTTTAAATTGTGGTAGCACATTCAAGTGTACATGTCCCTGTACACATTGAGATATATGATGAAAGGGTGTTTGAAAGGAACGTAAGGTAAAGAGATCAGGTTGGAGATGCAGAACATCACCGTCCACATGGAAAGGGTAATGGCTAAAAAGGCTGTTTAAAGAAATAGTCACGCATTTGGTTCTATTACATTTTAAGCTTAAACATTACATATTTCAGCATTCATCTTGATAAAAGTAGCCCCTGTTAGCAGCTTCCTAATCATTATATTCAGTATCCTTTCTTTTCACCTCTAAACGTGTATAGAAGTCTCTCCTTGAACTTCTTCATCTCTATTTTGAGAGTCAGCTTTCTGGAGAAGCCTGGGGCCCAGCAAGCCAATCAACAGACTTCCAATTGGGGCTGTGATGAGGATGGCCAAAAACGCCACTGTCAGCACATCCATTCCATATTCTTCTGACTGTTTATCTCCATGTGATCTTGCTGTGTCCAAAGCTACAGATCCTATGGCAGCCTACAAAAATTTAAAGGTAAATTTGGAAACACAATAAGATAAACACCTAGATATAAGGCAAATGATTTTTAAACAAATTGCTTATTCTTCTTTTTAAAATAGTGAATCTTTTTTAAAAAATATATTTTTTATTGGTTTCAGAGAGAAAGAGGTAGAGAGACATAGAAACATCAATGATAAGAGAATCACTGAGCAGCTGCCTCTTGCATGCCACCTACTGGGGATCAAGCCCACAACCTGGGCATGTGCCCTTGACCAGAGTCGAACCTGGGAACCTTCTGTCCACGGGCTGACGCTCTATTACTGAGCCTAATTAGGTAGGGAAAATTGCTTATTCTTTTGCTCAACTAAGAAAGTTCAGTAAGTCTTCTTTCAAAGTATACTGACGTTGGTTCTGATAGTTTGAAAACTGCCTCTGCCTTTGCATGGGGAAAGAATGATAATTCATCTATACCTATTTGCATAAGGTAGGGTTACAAAAAATATCAGGCACATATATTTCAAAACACAAGGCAAACACAGACTCGTAATTTAGTATGAGTAATTTATATTAAATTTCTCTTGATAAAAGAGTAAAGTTACTGGGCATCTTATTTTTTCATCTTTAGAAATTTGGAATTAAGAAAGAACAAAATGGAAAAAAACTGGAAGGTGATGAAGTTTTAAATGAAAAAAAAGGTATATGTATTGTTTTAGGATCAAAACTAATTTTTAAACATCATGAAACTTGAAAGTGGTAGTACCTTCAAAACTTAGGTATTTTGTTAACTCTGGCTCAGGATTGGTGAAATGTTTCATTTAAAGTTTATCTACTGGAAAATCTTTTTTTTTGTAATCTACTGGAAAATCTTATAAAAATTCTTGTTTCTCTTTTAGAGGCAAAATACAGGATTAGTGCATATGGGAAAATCATATATTAGTCTATCTGGTTTTCCCCTTATTCCACTGAACACGTTAGCCTCTAGGTCAGTGAAACAGAAGAAGAAATATTAGTGTGCATGAGACACAATGGCAGAGACTACTAATTGATCACAAGTATCTGAATGTCCCCTTTCCCTTCCTTATTATAATTCCCGAGTCTTAGCTGGTCTCATTGCTGTCCATACAGACACTTTTTTTTCAGCTTTCTTTGCAACAAGATGAAGCTCTGTATCTAAGGCCCCTGAGAAGTGAGTGGAAGTGATAAATGCTACTTCAGGTTGTTCCCTGAGAACAGATGGACACTTGTACCTTATTCTTTCCCCCTTTCCCACTGGGTGAGAAATTGTGGAAGCTGGACTCATTGAAAGGCACATGCTGAGGACAGTGGTCACCCTGCCAGTTCTGGGATGCCCTTGCTGGACTGCTGGTGAAAAAGAGAAAAAGCTATCTAATTTAGTCCCTGTATTGAGGCTCTTTTGTTATTGCAGGTTACCTGGTACTGTTCTGGCATACGAACTCTGCCAAGACAGACCCTAACCTGAAAAAGTAGCTTTGTTGCAAAAAAAAAAAAAAAAAACAAAAAAAAAACAACAAAAAAAACACCTCCCTAGGCGCATCCTGCTTGAGGTAACTGCAAGGCTGTACAAACAGGAAATGCTTCCAGCTAAAGTTAAGTACCTACACTTGTTTTTTGGCTTGTTTTTTGCTTGCTTTTTAACCTATTGTGTAACTGAAATTTCTACAGCTGCATGTAATAAAACTGACCCTTTGTTAGAAGCTTGTCCTATCACAGACTGCCAAGTCCCCCTGTGTTGGGGATAAAAGGTGCTTGCTACTAGGGTTCGGGGCTCTCATTGCTCGCTGCTGTGTCAGTTGAGACGTGAGCCCGGACTCGAGTTCGAAATAAAGGCTTCCCAAATTTCAAATTGGACTGTCTGGTGGTCGTCATTTGCGGGTTGCCCCACAACAGTACTGTAACTAACTCAATGGTTCATGAATTCTTGGGAAGAATTGCACACATGATGATATATATTTAACTCTTGAACAACACGGGTTTGAACTCTGCAGGTCCATTTATACGTGAATTTTTTTTTCAATAAATATACAATCAGCCCTCCATATCTCTAGGTTTTGCAGCTGGGAATTCAATTATCCATGATTGAAAACAGCATTTTCCACTTGCATTGGGAATCTGCAGATGAAAAGGGCTGAATGTATGCATTGTTCTACACCACTTTATATAAGGGACTTGTGCATCCTTAGATTTTGGTAACCATAGGTGGAGCCTGGAATTAATCCCTCACTGATACAGAGGGGCAGCTGAATTTTGGGAGAGTCAAAAGTTATACACGAATTTTTGACCCCTGACTCATGTGTTGCTCAAGGGTCGACTGTATATTTCTCTTTCAGTTCTCTTTTTGGTGTGTATGTTTATATATGTATATCTTCTGGAGTGTGTGTGTATACTGAGAAAAGTATATTTTTATAGTATCATATGAACAAAGAAGTTTGAAAAACAACTAATAAAGAAAATATATATAAAAAGTCTTGTGTCTTGTGCTGTGGCAAAAGGAGAAAAAATAAAATTCTATATAATACTTGTTTCACAGAACATACGTTCTTCAACACATCCTAGATAATATATCTGTATTTTAAATTTTGCTTTGATAACAGGAAGGTGCCATCTTTTAAAGTTTAACGTTTAGAAACAAATCTTTCATATCAAAGCTACTAGAGAAATTATTTTAATATTTACTTACTAAAGTTATCAGAAGTAGTATGGAAGCTGAAGACACTGAGGGAGAAACTATTGTACCTATTGTACTATATTAACCTTATAGTATTCTTAGCCATTATATCTCAAACATCTTTGAAAGTCTGATGGAAAGAAAAAACTTTTTTGAAATAGTTGTTAAGCCCACAGCTGTAAAAATCTGGCATGTAATTACAGAGCATATACATCCCCCCAAACTTCCTAAAAGTATGAACATTTGATTTTCATTTCATGAAGTAGATAAATAACTGCAGAACAATCAGGGATGGAACAGTTAAATCTCATTTGCTATATTTACTCTAGAAAATATGTAATACAGCTCTGGCCAGTGCAGCTTAGTTGGTTGGAGCATCATCTGTACACTGAAAAGTCATGGATTCAATTCCTGGTCAGGGCACATACCCAGGTTTCAGGTTGATCTCTGATGGGGACAGCTGATTGATGTTTCTTTCTCACATAATGTTTGTCTCTCTCTTTCCCCCTTCCTCCTTCTCTCTAAAATAAAACAAGCGAACAAACAAACAAACAAAAAAACATATCCTCAGTGATGATAAAAAAATAAAATATGTGATGCAATTAGGAATATATTAGATTTGCAGCAAATCATACTCCAAAGAGTGCTAATTTAATGAGCAATTATAGGGATTCTATCAAATTCCTGGTCAATAATTTCAAGCACCTTTAATGCCTTCTTCATTAATTGCCCAAATTTTGGGTCTTGTGTTGAGACAATTGACAGAAGTTTTAGCTAATTTGAAAGGCAACATTAACTAAAAATCTAGGCAATCAGTAAAACATTTTCTGAAAATGTATGTCAATAAAGTCTTCTACTGTATATATAAAGACTATGGTCAAGCATAACTTATCATCAATCATATTCACTGAAGTATTTCCAAATACTAAGACAAACCATGCTATTTGTTTTACTCTCTTCTCAGAAATGAAATGAAATGAAAAGTATTAACAACTATCTCTTTGGGGGATTTAGAGAGCTCTGACTGATGAAAAGTCAAACTCCTTTCTCCTGCTACTACTGCTTCCTAACAATGTGAGGAAGATTTATTGGAATTTTTGTTGTACCCTGGTGATCTAAATAAACTCAAATGAGCTGTCATATTTAAGGAATCAATATACCAAAAATAAAACTTTTAAGCAATAGATTAGTAAAACTCTTTTCACAAATCAAACTTAAATTACTTATTTTCTCCAAATTTGACTAAGCTCTTTATTCAAAATTTCAAGGTGTCAAATAGAAACGGGAGTTAAAATGTAAAGCCATCCTTGATCCACCATTACCTGGACTGTGGCCTTCGGAAGCCATGCAAAAGAAATGAATATCTTTTCCTTTATGTTAAAACCAGCAAAACACACCACCAGAAATGTAGTCAAAATTCGTATCAATACTGCAATGCCCAAGGTGGCAACACAAAGACCTGGAAGAAATACTCAGTTTTTAGACATAATGAAATACTGGAGGAGAAATCAAATCTCATAATTATTGATTCAAAATACTATCAACAGCAATAATCTAAATCTATTAAAATTTTTAAAAACAAAAATGGTTAGGCATAATTTATCAAAATATTAATAAGGGGTTGGCAAAGGTAGGTTTACATTTGAAAACAGTTATTATTTACTAATTATTGTATTATTTATTTGTATTACAACTGTAAACCTACTTTTGCCCACATTTGTATTGAGGGTCAATCAGATCATTTATTTCAAAGAAGATATTTTCCCTGGAATAAAATGAAGACTTAAACATACTATTTGGTTTTCTGCAAAGGAGGTTTGAATGTTATTTCTCTTATGAGTTATAGCAAAAACCACACTTTCTTTCATGTGTTTATTCAGCAATAATTTACTAAATGATAACAATGCATGATAGGATTTGGACTAAGTACTGGCTACACAAAACATATAATGTACAGACTTTGCCTCAATGAACTTCTAAGTCAGAGAAAACCAGAAGCATAAACAACCAGCTATATAGTAAGTGAAGTATAAATAATGTCAAGAGAGCAAGAAGAAAAAAATCAGTATTTTCATCATAATGGCTGAGAATTCTTTACAGAGTACAAGACCAGAGGTGATATTCAAACTATTTATCAGCCCCTATGTTTTACCACACTTGTGTTTACACTGACTGCCCAATAGGCCTGCTTCATTCAGTCCTTTAAATTCATTTGCTGATAGAGATAAGTTCATCCTGATTTGCAAAATAAGGGATTGTGACAATGGCTGCTGCAAGTTACTGGATCAGAGGAAGGCATGGCTAAGGTGACTGGTAAATAATGGGTTGTTAAGTGTTTACTTTGTGCCACATTCTGTATTAAGCCTTAAGTATATTACTTTACTTAATCCTTACAACCAGTGGGGTAATTTTTCTCATTTTACGGCTGAAAAAAAGAAAGAAAGAAATTCAGAAAGGATAAACTTTCTGGCTGTAAAACACAGATAATAAATATTGCTGGGGATCTATTGTGAATGTGGTTTCTTTATAGAAAAGCTATGTGGCTCTTTGTTGAAGGGTACTGTTAATTCTCCCATGATTGTAAATTTTCCAAAGCATTTGTTGTTTGAAATACAAGGTACAAGAAATGATACCACCCTCAAAGGGTAACATTAAAAGTTTGGGGAGAAGATGATGAGAAAGTTTTAGTCACATTGAGTTTGAAATTTTGTAGGACTTACAAACAGTAATGTCCAATTAACAACTGAGTATATTGATTTAGAGATAAAGATTTTGGAAGTATGTAGTTCATAATCAAAACCACTGAGTGTAGATGAGCTCAGAGTTGTGATGTCGGGTAAGTAGCATAGAAGCTTTGGAAAGAACTTGGATAAGAGCAGCATTTAAGCCATAAATATGTGAGTGTAAAGGAGGACTCAAGCCCTGGCCAGTTTGCCTCAGTGGATAAAGCATCGGCCTGAAGACTGAAGGGTCTCAGATTTGATTCTGGTCAAGAGCACATGCCTGAGTTATAGGCTTGATCCCTAGGAGGGGGCATGCAGGAGGCAACCAATCAATGATTCTTTCTCATCATTAATGTTTCTATCTTTCCCTCATCCTTCTTCTCTGAGATCAATAATATATGTATATTAGAGGCCTGGTGCATGAATTTGTGCTTAGGTGGGGTTCAGCAAGCCTGGCCAGGGGGAGGGGACATGGGTGGTTGGCTGGCCTGCCTGCTGGTTGAATTCCTGGTCAAGGGGACAATTTGCATATTACCCTTTTATTATATAGGATATACACTGGCCAGATTATTATGCATTTAGAGATCATAATAATCTGGCCACTCAGTCAGTGTGTGTGTGTGTGTGTGTGTGTGTGTGTGTGTGTGTATCCTATCTAATAAAAGAGTAATATGCAAATTGACTGCATCTCTGCTATAGTCACAAGCCATGCCCACCAGCCACACCCACCAGCCAATCAGAGCAAGTATGCAAATTAACCCAACCAAGATGGCTATAGCCACAGAGAGCACAAGAGAGAGGCCTGGGTTGCACCTGGTGATGAAAGAAGCCAAGCTTTCTGCACACTCTGGCAGGAGAGGTTAAGGCAACAAAATGGTGTGCAAGCAGAAGGCTTGGCTCTACTCCAGGCTACAAAGTTTCAATTGTAGAAGATAAATAAATTCCAGATACCAGGACCTCTGCTTTGGTTGCTGGGGGGCATGGTTGGCCTGCAAGCCACCACAGGCCCCTCGCCCAAGCCACCCCACACCCCAAGGGAACACCCACCCTGATCCAGGGTACCCTTCAGGGCAAACCAGCGGGCCCCCATCTATACAGCAGGCCTCTTTACTATCTAATAAAAGAGTAATATGCAGATTGACCATCACTCCAACACACAAAATGACTGCCCCCATGTGGTCACAAGATCCTGCTCCCATGTGGACACAAGATGGCCACCACAAGATGGCCAGCAGGGGAGGGCAGTAGGCAAGGACCAGGTCTGCAAGGGGAGGCAGTTAAGGGTGACCAGGCCAGCAGAGGAGGGAAGTTGGAGGTGACTGGGCCTGCAGAGTAGGGCAGTTGGGGATAACCAGGCCCACAGGGTAGGGCAGTTAGGGGCAAACAGGCTAGCAGGGGAGCAGTTAGACATCAATCAGGTTGGCAGGGGAGTGGTTAGGGGGTGATCAGGCTGGCAGGCAGAAGTGGTTAGGGGCAATCAGGAAGGCAGGCAGGTGAGCAGCTGGGAGCCAGCAGTTCTGAATTGTGAGAGGGATGTCCCAGATTGGAGAGGGAGCAGGCTGGGCTGAGGGACAGCCCCCACCTCCCCCCATGCACGAATTTCATGCACCGGGCCTCTAGTGTGTGTGTGTGTGTGTGTGTGTGTGTGTGTGTGTGTATACATACAGTGGTACCTCGAGATAGGAGTTTAATTCGTTCCGTAACCTTGAGGCATGGGAAACTATGAGACGCTCGAGTCACGGTAAACTGGTGGGTCATGTGCAGCTGGCTGATCTGCGCAATTACTCCTATCTCAACTGTTGCTCATATTTCAAAGCAAAAATCACTCGCTCAATGGCTCATATCTCAAAAATCTCGTATGTTAGGGCACTCGTATCTCAAGGTACCACTGTGTATGTATATATATAAATATATATACATTTCTTTAAAAAAAGGAGAATTCAAAAGGCTCTAGGAAATATAATTTCAGACTTGAATGTAACAAATCATTTAAAGATCTCCCAATGCTGTTGAGAGCTCAAATAAAATAAAGACCAGTACACATTCAGTGGTCTTAGCAACATGACCTTCATCAGAGCAGGGTTGGTTGTATGAAAGGGCAGAAGCTGGTCTGAAATCATATTTTTTTAAAATGTACTAAATAAAAAAATAAAATTTAAAATGGAAAAGAGGATATGGTTACTTATCTCTTTGGAAAAATTGAAAAAAGAAATAGAGAGGTAGATTAGTAAGTGAGGAGGGAAGTGAAGTGGAGAAAGAATAAATTTTAATTATGTTAAAATACACATAAAATTTGACATCTTAACCATTTCTAAAACATATGTTTTTATTGATTTCAGAGAGGAAGGGAGAGGAAGAGAGATAGAAACATCACTGATGAGAGAGAGTCATTATCAAGTGCTTCCTGAACACCCCCTATTGGGGACTGAGCCCACAATCTGGGTGATGGGAATCAAACCAGGGACCCTTTAGTCCAAAGGCCGATGCTCTCTCCACTGAGCAAAACAAGCTAGGGCCATTTTAACCACTTTTAAGTATACACTATGCAGTATTAAACATTTACATTTTTATGCAACCAATCACTAGCACCCTTTCCATAAAACCCTGGAAACCCTCATTTACTTTCTGTCTCTATTGGATACCTCATATAAGTGAAATCATACAGTCTGTGTCTTTTTATGACAGGCTTATTTCAAATAGTATACTGTCCTCATCTATGTCCACCCATGCTGCAGCATGTATTAGAATGAAAGAATATTGTTTTAAGACTAGAGGCTCAGTGCACAAAATTCGTACAGGGGTGTGTGTGTATCTTGGCCCAGCCGGCACCTTCTCCAATCTGGGATATCCCTCTTACAATACAGGACTGCTGGCTCCCAATTGCTTGCCTGCCTGCCTGCCTGCCTGATTGCCCCTAACCGCTTCTGTCTGACAGCCTGATTGATGCCTAACTGCCCCCCATAGGCCTGATTGGCCCTAACTGCCCTCCCCTGCCAGCCTGATCACCCTAACTATTCTTCTCTGCAGGCCTGGGTCACTCCCAACTTCCCTTCCCTGCAGGCCTGGTCTCCACCAACTGCCCACCCTGGTGGCCATCTTGTGGCGGCCATCTTGTGTGTTGGAGTGATTGTCAATTTGCATATTACCTCTTTATTATATAGGATAAGACAGCTTAGAGGAGCAACTGACAAGAATGCACATAACAAATACCTTCAAAGACACATGAGAAGAATCTATGTGTGAGATCTAGAAGGAGCTGACAGGGATGGAATCCCTAAGATAGAGGGAGCATATTGTGATGCAAAGAAAGGAGGAAATTAAGAGAATATATGTGCAAATTAACTTGAGATACAGTGCTATGAATCAAGAGAGTTTTAATATAACGACTTTTAAATGCTTAAATAAATAAAAAATGAATGCAGAAACATTTCCATTCCATGGGTACATATTATAGAAATGACTAGTTATCTTTAACATTCTGGCTCTTGCTCAGAACAAGCTACATGAACACTCTTAAAAGAAAAGAATATTTTAAGGTCTGCATTTTTGACAGTAGTAAGCAGTGTTACTTTTCTTTACAAGGAATAATTGTAAACATATACAATTTATTATCTTAGACTGATGGACATTATTTTCTTTTTAGTTTTATTAAACTTTACCTAAGGGTTTTTTTTCCTATTGATTTTTAGAGAGAGAAACAACAATGTGTGAGAGACACATTGTTTGGTAACTTCCCACACATGTCCAACCAGGGTGGGGATTCAAACCTGCAACCAAGGTACATACCCTCAACCAGAATTGAACCTGCAATCCTGAGCTAAAGCACTCTAGTCACTGAGCAACCATCTAGGCCTGACAGACATTATTTTCTGACCAACTACTTTTAAAACATTATTAAGTATAATAATAATGCTTTAATAATAATAATGTTACAATGGAACTACTGAACATATATACCTACTAAAGCTATTTCAACTCAATATAAAAAGTTAATTTTAGCCAAAGCACTACTTTGAAATTCTTACCTACAGTTTCTGGTCTGAGAGATGCAACAGACACCTCTGCTCCAATCAGTCCAAAGAGAAGGGGCTGAAAGATGTTCCAGGCAACTGCAATAATTTTTTGAACCTCTGCCTAAGAAAACAAACATACATATGAATTTTTATTATGTAAAGTTACAAGTTCTAAGAATTTTACTAATTTAAAATTTGAGTTTATTTGAGCTGAGATAGGCTTTACTTCTGTGACGTCTATAAATGAAGAGGTTAGCTAGAACAGAGCACAAAATTGCATATATTTATAACACAGTTATGATATGAGGTGTTAATGTTGCTTTGCAAGTAGATCTTAATTATAAATATTCTTATAAAATAATCTTTGGAGAACTACTTCTGAATGCATTATATTTGTGGGTTCACATACTATAATACTTAGTTTTCTTTCATAGTTTAAAATTTTATATTCATTTTAATTTAACAAAATAATTTAGATTTCATATTAGCACATATACCCAGGTACCTCATTATTGCTACATAGGAATCTGGTATGGAAGTACCACAGTTTATTGAATTATTTCTCAGTTATTTCCAATTTTATTTTATCTTTATAAAAAATACCTTTTAAGGACATTTCAAATTATGCACAAAAATAAAATCTACATATAAAAAGCTGTTCTAATTATTAATTTATTGTCCCTTGCCTCCTTTCATTGTTGCTCTGTGGAAAATGGAGCTCCATCCTTTAAACCCTTTAAAATATTTTCCTTTGCTAGCTAGTACCATGTTAAATTTTGTCAGTAGAGGGCGCTGAAGAGATACTGCCAGAAGAAGGTGTTCTTCCTGGTTTCAGTGGCTCCTCCTGCAGGATCCTAAAGCACCAGGCTCCAGGGCCAGGATCCTACAGTGCCTGTGGCTAGCAGCACCCAGTGGCCAACAGCTTCCCCCAGCCTACTGCTGGGTGACTTCATAGTCAACTCCCTTGAGCAATATATCTTCCCATGTACCTTAGATGGTGAATTTCTTGGAAATTTGGAGGGCAAACTTCCAGCAAATTCTGCAGGCAGGACACCAGTGACTTCTCTGCCATCTAGTATTTTAGAATCCAAGTACTAAACATGGTCTGTATTCTCAGCTCTGGGGGCAGGAGTAAGTGGATTGGGGTAGTGGTGTGGTGAGGAAGGGATGCTCCATTTGAATCCTAGGGGGTTATAGCTGCTATTCCTATCTTCTATAGGGATCGCTACATCTTACAAGATAATATCTGGTTAATAATAAACTTTGCATATTCCAGTTACTATATGGCTTCTCTTTCTTGATAGGATCTTAAGAACTAACTTTATAATACTAGTGCAAGATCCTAGGGAATTATTGAAACAATGGACTAAAACTAAAACTAAAATGTTCACACACAAAAAAATAATGGTGACAAACCAGAAGAAGCATCTGTACTAAGAATAACAGAATAAGGAGCAATATCCAGTCAACAGGAAAAAAGACATAGAACCCAATAGAATGGGCAATGCATATTCACAAGTAGCCAAAAACATAAGAAGCTAAAACTCAGTAATCAGAGAAACACAAATTAAAATGATACACCATCTATTTTTGAGGGTGGGTTTATCACATTGGAAAATATACTAAAGGTTTTAATAATTTCAAGTATTTGTAAAAATGTTAAGGAAATTCTTATTAATTGGTAGGAGAGCAAATTGATAATGCTTTCTTGGAAGGTAGTTTATTAGTACCCATTACAGTATCAAAGAATTTACCTTCAACAGATTTTTTCAATCAACTAGTAAGAATCTATATTTTTAGATGACATTTTTATACTTACAATTACACATCTTTAAGGATTTGTACTTCCATACATATAGTATTAAACAGCTTGACAAAGGGAGATTATATAGTTTCTCAGTTTTTATATTTATAATGTTTTATTAGGATAAATATTCTATTTACTCTTGGCTTATAAGTGTGAAAGGCAGAGATGTGAGGGAGTTGATTGATTTATTTATATAGTTATATTCTCATATCATGCAAGTGTTATCATGAAAATTCAATCTAAGTTGAATTTTTCACATCATAAGGAATGAGATAATGACTTAGAATTTGCTGAAAGTCTGCCTTCCAAATTTCCAAATCCTGCTACCCACTACCTGTAAGTTACTTGCCATTCAGCACCTCATTTTTCTCATCTGTAAATATCCTTCATCATTTATTGACAATGGCTAGTTCTGCTAATATATTTTCTTGTGGCTTTTTCATAACTTCAAAACTAAAGTGAATTGGTTTATAAAGAAAATAGACTCATTGAATAGGCTAAGTATAAAAGAAGATGAGCCCAGAGAAATGAAGACTGTATTGTCCATTGAAAGTTTAGGCTACTTTACCCATTAGTAAGAATATTCAAAAATATTAATTTTTTTCAAAGCTGAGAAAAATGAGAAAGTTAAGAGAAATATGAAGTTTCTTCATGACTTAAATATCTACTTAAGCTGATCCTTCCCTTCTTAGAGATAAGAACATTTCAAGATTCAGAAGATCCAAATTATGGAAAAAAATCCCATGACTGTCAAAGTAATCTGAAGAAGCACTGGTTTTGAAAACAGATTTTAAAAATACACCAAAGAGGTTTTGAGAAGGTGAGTGCTTTTGAATACAACAAATGGCAAGATTAATGATTATATGAAAAAACAAACAGAAAAGTATGAAGTAATATTCTAAAACTATAGGCATAAATGAAATTTTATAAAATATTTTAGTTTTTCAAAAATAAAAGTCAACAATATTGCTATAACACTGTTGAGTTTACAGGTGTTCCATTTCCATTTTCCCACATAGTAGTCCCAACAATTCTTTAAATATTTTTATTTTCTCCAATTTTTCAGTTAAGAAAACTGAGTATTAGAGAAGGAAGTGACTTTTTGGGAGGATTTACAGGTAGAGAATAGTAGAATTGGGATTTGAAACCCAATCTCCATATTTTAAATTTTATGCTCTTTTTACTATGCTGTAATGCTCTGGAAGTAAGTATAAAAATAATATGGGCTATTATTTACTGAGTGCATTCTATGACTAAGCACTTTGTTTTATAGAGATTATTTCACTTAGTCCTCCAGTGTAGGAGTTGTTGCTATTGTCCCTCTCCACTTCAAAGATACAAAAATTGAGGACTGAAGAGTTAGATTACTTGCCCTATTTAATAAAAGAGAAGCATGCAAATTGACTGTACCTCCACTACACCCACAAGCCATGCCCACCAGCCAATCAGGAGTATGTAAATTAACCCAACAAATATGGCAGCATCCAGGGAGCTGGAGCAAGCAGGAAGCTTGGGTTGTCCCCAGCAATAAAGGAAGTCAAACTTCCCATCCACCTGGCCTGGCCTGGCCTCCACTCAAGGCTACAAAGTTTCAATTACAAAAGATAAATAAATCCCAGATACCCAGGGCCTCTGCTTGGGTTGCTGGGGATGTGTGGCTAGCCTGAAAACCACCATAGGCCCTCGCCCGGGTTGCCCCACACCCCAAGGGAACCCAAACCCTGATACAGAACACCTTCAAGGCAAACCAACTGGCCCCCACCCATGCACCAGACCTCTATCCTATCTGATAAAAGAGTAATATGAAAATTTGCCATCACTCCAACACGCAAGATGGTTGCCCCCATGTGGTCATGAGATGGCAGCCACAAGATGGCTGGCAGGGGAGGGCAGTTGGTAGTGACCAGGTCTGCAAGAGAGGGCAGTTATGGATGATCAGGCCAGCAGTGGAGGGCAGTTGGGGGCAATTAAGCCTGCAGGGGAGGAAAATTAGGGGTGACCAGGCCGGCAGAGGAGGGAAGTTAGTGGCGACCAGGCCTGTAAGGAAGGGCACTTAGAGGGGACTCAGGCTTGCAGGGGCGAGCAGTTGTGGGGGACCAGGCCTGCAGGGGAGGGCAGTTAGGGGTGACCAAGCCTCAGGAAAGGGCAGTTAGGGTGACCAGGTCTTCAGGGAGGGCAGTTAGGGGCAACCAGGCTTACAGGGGAGCAGTTAGGCATCAATCAGACTGGCAGGGGAGTGGTTATGTGGTGATCAGGCTGGCAGGCAGAAGTGGTTAGGGGCAATCAGGAAGGCAGGCTGGCGAGCAGTTGGGAGTCAGCAGTCCTGAATTGTGAGCGGATGTCTGACTGCCCTTTTAGGCCTGATCCTCAAAAAAATAGAAAACAAAATACTATTTTTACTTATCAGTATGGTACTGCCTTAATAAAAGAGTAAATTGATACTATCAGAATGACAGTCAATAATGGATACTATCAAAATGACAGTCAATAATGTAATAATGATGTACAGTGTCAGGTGGGTACAGGATATATTGAGGGGATACTTTGTAAAGTATATGATTATCCAATCACTATGCATATACCTGAAACTAGCACAAAAAATCACACATATTTAAACTGTAATTAAAAATTTAAAAAGTAGCAATGTGCATCCTCTTTCATAGAGCAGTCTTTTTTCTAGAAATTTAGCTGTAGCTTAACTCAAAGATATGTATATTTTGTTGATTTAAAGGTACATTTCCTCACATTTAAACATTTCTGAAATTAGGATATCATGTCATATTTAATTGTGACATTCTTTTTCTTTATTCTTAGACTTGGTAGTGTCTTAAGAGTTTATAAAATATGGTATATATAAGGATATTTTTGTTTGTTTCTTTAGCAGAAAACAGAAAACAATCTAAATGTCTGTAAGTAAAAGACTGGTTTAATAAAGTATAGTGCAGTTATACAATGCAATATTTTGCAGCCCTTACAAAGAATAAGGAAGGCATCAGGAGAATGTGACCAAGATATATTTCAAGTTATAGACCAATATGTAATGGGAAAAAAGAATATGTATGTGTACATTTGGGCATACATTTATCTCTTCATAGAAAAAAAGCTTTTATGCTAAAATAATTTTATTAACCTGATGTTAAGAAATTATCTGGGAGAGAAGAAACCAAGATGGTGGCATAGGTAAACACCCAAACTGCTGCTTCGCACAACAATTTCAAAACTACAACTAAAACAAAAAATGGACATCATCAGAACTACAGGAAGGCAGGCTGAGTGGAAAAGCACACTGAGATTCAGAGGAGCTGCAGAAGGCAGAGATACCGAGGTATGTGCTCATGGAGAGGGCTGGCAACTGAGTACACAGCTGGCTTTCTCAACCAGGAGGGAGACAAAAGCTCCTGACAGTTCTGAACTCCAGTTTTGGGTAAGACTCTGGGAATCCAGACTCATTCGGGGAGAAACTGGATTGTCTAGCAGTGGGTGAAACTAGAGGGTGGCTTTCTCTCAGAGGTGCTTGAAGCGATTACTGTGGGACACTGAGACACAGGGGCCTCTTAGGGCAAGGCTGATGGGAAGCCACTGCTATCTGCTCTGCCCTGAGATTCTGCCCTTTCCAAGCTGAGCACAGAGGATTTTGCAAGTCTTATCTCATAAGGATGTCTCCAGCACAGAAGTTCTCCCAACTGATCCACACAGCCATTTGGCCTGGAGGTCAATTCCTCCCAGTGATACCAACAACAATCAAGACTTAACTACAACAAGACTGTGCACACAGTCCACAAAGGGGTGCAGGTAACTGGGGAGGGTGAGCCACTGGGCACTATACGAGGCCTAGCACACACAGCCACTCTATCAACTCAAGGAAGCAGCCAAAGTGTGGAGACAAAGAAACAGGTCACACATGAAAGAAATGGAGGAAAGCAATTGACTGGACATAAAGTTCAAAACCATAGTTATAAGGTTTTTCAAGAATTTTCTAGAAAAGGCCGATAAATTTAACAAGACCCTCGAGGACATGAAAAAGGACCAACTAGAAATTAAGCATACACTGACTGAAATAAAAAATAATATACAGAGATTCAACAGCAGACTAGAGGATTGTAAGAATCAAATCAAAGATTTGAAATACAAAGAAGTAAAAAACACCCAACCAAAGTGATGAATAGCAAGAATGATGAAAAGCTATCATTCAGAATTGAAGGGCAGATAAAGAGCTTCACAGATAAGAAAAAGCTAAAGGAGTTCATCACCATCAAACCATAATTATATGAAATGCTGAAAGGTACTCTAAGAAGAAGAAGAAGAAGAAGAAAAAGGTAAAGATAAAAATTATGGACACCAAATACATATCTATCAACAAGTGAATCTAAAAACCAAGTAAATTAAAAATCTGATTAACAGAGTAAACTGGTGAATATAATAGAATCAGGGCCACAGAAAGGGAGTGGACTGACAATTCTTGGGGGAAAGGGTTGTGGGCGGTGTGGGAAGAGACTCAACAAAAATCGTACACATATGGATGAGGACACTGGGGAGGGATAAGGGCAGAGGGCTGGGTGGGAACCAGGTGGAGGAGAGCTATGGGGGGGAAAAAGAGGAACAATTGTAATAATCTTAACAATAAAGATTTATTTTAAAAATAAATAGATAAATAAATACATACATACATAAAGTATCTGGAAAGAAAAATTAATCTAGTTAGTAAGTAGTTACGAGAAAAACAAAATGAAATGCACCTTTTTGCTGGCCCATCCCTGGCCTGCCAGGAAAGCCATGACCAGTGTGCAGAGTCCTCCTGACCCAGGGAAACCAAAGTACGTGCTGCTGAACACCGCTAGCACAGAGAGCCCCAGGACAAGGAAGGCTCTCTTCCATACAAGTTTGCTCTGGAGGAGAAAAAGGGTTTTTTTAGCCCAATTATTTCATATTCCTGATTTTCATCTTCAAGACTTAGTTACACCATGAACATTTTATATTGGATAAAGATAGGACATATCTACCATTTTTATTATAGATGTTCTCTATTTATTCTTTAATGTGATGCTTCTTTATACCAAGAAGCTTTAAGAGGCTATAGAGTGAATTGTGTTTTGTTGTTGTTGAGTTTTATTTTTGTTGTTGATTTTTAAAGTCTAAGAAATGTGTACCTCTTTTCCTTTATTTTTTGCTGTTCAGTCTTTAAAACTTCTTGATAACATTAGAAGGCAGGAGGATCTTTAAAAATGCTTGACTTGGAGGCATGCCGGCTCTGGAGGTGAAATAACTAAGTTAATCCCTACTGCACTGCAGTCTAGCTATGTGACCTTCTTCATGTCACTTCTTCCTAAGCTTTGATTTCCTTGTCAGTAAAAGGGTTGTATGAATAGTACTCACACCAGAGGTTACCAGTGGATTGCACAGGATCACAGCTTCCCAACAGAATGATCAGTGATGATGGACATATATGTATCTGCATGGTCTATGGAAGTGTCTATATCTGCCTTAGCCACATGTAGCTAGTGGCTGCCATATGGAACAGAGTGGCACTTACTGAACTTACCATATCATTTTACACACCTTTTTCTTTTTATTTTGTTTTGTAATCCGAAAAATCTTGTCATTTTCTTTTTGCATTCAATAAGACCTTTTACAATGGCCTGTTACAAAACAATTTTACTAGGAATTTTATGGAGTATAATATAACTCAAATCAATATACTGGTAATAGAAATATTAATTTTCTTACTTAACTTTCTACTTTAGTTGTTTCTAATCCCATTCAGAATACTTTGAAATCTTCAAAATGCCAATACATATAGAAAAAAATTTTTTAAATTTATTTATCCTAAGGAACATAGGATGGTAATCATTAAGAAATCATTGTGAACAATAAAGAACTTTGATTTCCTTGTTAGAAATAGTGGACTATATTGTAATGAAACATTAAGGTTTATTTGATAGAATATCGAATCTAAGATATTTTGATACTAAAAAGGGGGCTCAAACAGCTATTTTATATTTTAATTTAGTTGAGTGTTATGAAATGATAATTAAAAACAAATAGACACAAATAGAAATAAAGTTAAAAGAAATTAATTTAAAAAATTAAAAACTTGCATATCGTATTCTTTTGGAATTGTTATCACTTGTTTTACAGCAAAACTTGAAATGTACAGAATAAAAGTTGAGAAAAACTTTTAGGACTGCATTAAAATCTTATGCATTTAGTCCTCTTCATAAAGCTCATGGACAGCACTGGGAGAGCAATCAGCAGTATGAAATGGGGGGCATTTTCTAAGTCCCGCCCTTCACTTCAGCTTGTATTCCATGTTTTTTCAATGACACTTTAGAGCACAACTTTCTCACAGATTATTTCTTTTACCTGGTCACTGCTTGGAAAGTACTGAATGAAAAATCCGAGAAGGGATCCAGTTGCCACACCAATTAACACCTCCAACACTCCTCTGAAGACATTAAACACTGTGGAGCCTTAAAAACACATAAAAAGGAAAACTTGAGACAAAACTATAAGTCCACAAATAAACTTTAAACATCAAAATAAAACATCAAATTACATTGAAAGAAGAGTTTACAGATATTTTCTGACTGCATTCTAAGTACAGGGTATCCACAAAAAATGTATACACACTTTGAATGATTATAAAGTCAGTGATTATTAACATAGAGTTCATTTTTCAAAATTTAAAAGAATCCACAGAAATGAATAATTTTTTGGTCAATGTCTCTTTTTAAACTGATGACCATTCTAGTCCAGACACTGTGATAATTTAAAGCAATGGAATCGAAAACATTAAGAATAATTTCCTTTTATTTGTGTTCCCTCAATTAGTCAACTGTTGCTGTTTGTTTTGTTTTTTAACCATACACTTTTTTATTTTATTTGTTAAATATATTTTATTGATTTTTTACAGAGAGAAAGGAAGAAGGATAGAGAGTTAGAAACATCAATGAGAGAGAAACAATAATCAGCTGCCTCCTGCATACCCCTACTGGTGATGTGCCCACAACCAAGGTACATGCCCTTGACTGGAATCGAACCTGGGACCTTTCAGTCCACAGGTCAATGCTCTATCCACTGAGCCAAACCTGTTAGGGCTTAACCATAAACTTCATCTTTAATGTATTCCCCTCCCGCAAAAAAAAAAAAAAATCCAGTGGCACTTTAGAATAATTTTTTGTTGTTCAAACCTTAGTCTTTATCTTTAATGTATTACACACACACACACACACAAAGTCCTGTGGCACTTTAGGATAATTTTTTTTTGTTTATTCCAAATCAGTTTAACCCAAAAAAGGAGTAAAAATTAAGTGAGTTAAAGTGTATATACATTTTTTGGGACAACCCATATGTGTGACTTATAATGTCTAATAGACCTGTCTTATAAGACAGGTACGTATATGTAGGAGATAAATTTCAAAGTAGACATAAGCTATGACTTGTCTACTGCCATAACAATTTACATGGTCAAGAAACATGAAAGGTAAAATTCATGATTCAGAGATAATTTGTTCTGTTATATGCATAGGCTAGGTACATAGACAGGTCTAGTTTTCAAATTGCCATTTGAGAGCCTTATTTTTTAATAATAAGTGTACATTAATTTTGAGTAGCTCTGATATGTATAGAATACATTAATTTAAGAATCTGGCAATAAAATATCAAGATTCTTTTCTTACCACAATGAATATAAGGGACATACCCCTTCTCAACTGTTTATTTGAAAAGTAAATCTGAAAAGAAAGTCCTGGATCAAAACTATAGTCAATAGTATTGTAATAATTATGTATGGTGTCAGATGAGTATGTGAATTATCAGGAGATCACTTTGTATATTATATCATTGCCTAACTACTAGGCTGTACACCTGAAACTAATATAAAGTAACATTGAATGGCTAACTGTAATTGAAAAATAAAATAAAATAATTATTTTGGAAATTACCCTTAGAAATCTAGCTTCTTTGAAATATCATAATATGGAGAGGTGAGTAGAACTATATTTTCCACCACAGCAAAAAAGATTTAGGACACTTCAATGAAACAAATTTCTGTTAACACATTGTACAAAAATTATATTAAAATTGCTCAACACATAAAGCCTTTATTCAACTGCCCTCTTTGTCCCCAATCCTCATAATAAATGTTCTAATGAGTTATTGTGTTTTCTTGTTATTTTGATGAAGGATACAGACTAAGCTACCCCAAAACATACTACTTTGGCATAAGGCTGTTTTGAACCAACAAGAAAGACACACGCAAAAAAAAAAAAAGATGTACTCCCTGTATTTGCTTCAAACTGACTGTAAATCTGTAAAGATGTCCCTCTCCCCTTTCTACCAGGAAGGAGAGATGTTAACCACTGGCGCAACCAGGGACCCTCATAAGCTCAGAGATGGCACCAGAGGAATCTACATAACATTTTTTGCTAAGACCAGCCCCTTATCTACCTTTAATTTCCTTATACATTTGCCTCTCCATAATTTGCTGCCCTAAAAACTCAAAAGTCCTTATCCTTTGTTTGGAAATTCTCTACAAAAATCATTGTTTTTTGCTAAGGTGCCACGGAAGCCCAAATTCTAACCACTCCTTTGAGTTATTCATCATTGAATACTCCCATGTATATGTGGCACAATACACATCTAATAAAATGTTTTTCTCTTGTTAATCTGTCTTTTGTCAGTCTAGTTTACAGGGCCCCAGACAAGAAACCTAAGTGGGTAGAGGTAAACCAGTTTTTCTTCTCCTACAGTTTCAATCATCTCTTTTATTTAAAAATGTAATACCTTGTAGTAATTTTACTTATTTCAGACAACTCTCTGTTAGGCAAAATATGACTGTCGAAAATATGTAATAATAGCCAAAACTGGTTTAGCTCAGTGGATAGAGCATCAGCCTGTGATGTCCCAGATTCGATTCTGGTCAGGGGCATGGGCCTTGGTTGCGGGCATATACCCAGTGGCGGGGTGTGCTGGAGGCAGCTGATCAATGTTTCTCTCTCATCAATGTTTCTAGCTCTCTATCTCTCTCCCTTTCTCTCTGTGAAAAATCAATAAGATATATTTTTTAAAAGTATGTAATAATAACATATATCTCGACCTATTACAGTAAATAATCTACTATAAATGTGTTGAAAGTGCCAATGTCTTTCAGTCTCTTATTTAGTAAAGTTGTTTAAAAAAAAAAAAAAACTTCTTGGGCCCCAACTCTGAAAATTCTGATTCAGTAGGTCTGTCAGGGCTTGGGATCCACATTTTAAAGAGGCTTCAGGTAGTTCCCATCCAAAAAATCTAAGGACCACATGTCAGGGAACAGGTAGAGGGAATGCAGCATTGACAACAAGGAAGGTTTTTAAGCTATCCATAGCCTCTAACCTCCCAGATTCTGAACATCCAAGAAGACCCTCCCCATTGCCCTCTTTGTCCCCGATCTTCTTCCTCCCCAATGATTCTAATGCAAACTCTATTACTTTTGTTAAAGAGAAAACCATAGGACCACAACAGTGTTACTTGTGCTAAAGCCCATGATATCAAACTTAGATTTAATAACTGATTTAATTGCAGTTTCAACATCTCTCAGAAATAAAATTTTATTCATAGGAAATCTGCATGATAAAAATTTTTGCCTTCCATCTCATGCCCCAAAAGACAGTTTGTTCTAAAAATAATCCTTTCTTTTCTTTTATTAAATCTCCTTTCTTCCTATGAAAACCTTCATTTTGTAAAATCCCACAGAGTGTCTTCTTGTTACTAGATAGGATGCTACCTGATTCATGAATCACTCAATAAGGCAAATTAGATATTCAAGTTTACTTGGTTGACAAATATATTTTTTTAATACTCCAAAGTTGTGTTCTTTATTCCCATAGGTTTTGATGTAACTGGTCTAAGGTAGAACCCATACATGAATATATTTTTAAATCCCCCCCATCCCTATGTAATTTTAGTGTGGACAAAAAGCAACCTCATACTAAACCTGACAAACTCAGGAGAGGCCTGCATGGTAGATCTTACAAACTCAGAGACCAAAAGCAACCACATAGGATGGTCTGAATAATAAAAATTCCTAACTAAAAGTGTGTTATGGTGTTTACTCCTATCCTCTGCCTGTACCTTCCTTGACAAATGTCAGTCTTTACCCTCATGAGCCTATTATCTTTTTCAATCTAAGATAACATTCCTTTGCAACCTCAGAGTAATCTTATTTTCCAGATCCCTCAGAGCACAACCTCCCATCAGATCACAGGCCCCACATTGCTATCTTGTTCTGGGCATACTATCTCTGTGTGCTGTAAATGTTAATAGTTAACTATCCAAGACAACCAAGATGGTGCCATAGGTAAATACTGGAACTTGCTGCCACACACAACCACATCAAAACTACAACTAAAAGACAAAACAGAGATCATCCAGAACCACGGGAAGGCTGGCTAAGTGGAAATTCTACAACTAGGAGGAAAGAGAAAAACACACTGAGTGTGATAGGAGGTGTGGAGGTGTGGAAGTGAAGTGTGGAAGTATGGAGGCATGTGGTGAGAAAGGGGCTGGCAACTGAGTATGCTGTTGTCTTTTTCTTTTTTTAAAAATATATTTTATTGATTTTTTACAGAGAGGAAGGAAGAGGGATAGAGAGTTAGAAACATCAATGAGAGAGAGACATCAATCAGCCGCCTCCTACATGTCCCCCACTGGGGATGTGCCCACAACCAGGATACATGCCCTTGACTGGAATTGAACCTGGGACCTTTCAGTTCGCAGGCCGACGCTCTATCCACTGAGCCAAACTGGTTTTGGCACTGTTGTCTTTTTCAATTGGGAGGGAGATACAAGCTCCCAAATGCTCTGAATTCCAGTTCCGGCTGAGACTCTGGGGACCCAGACTCATACAGAGAGAAACTAGATTGTCTGGTATTGGGCTGGAATGCAAGGGATGCTTTCTCTTAGAGGTGCTTGCAGCGATCATTGCTCCTGCATGGTGCTGCAGGACACAGAGACCTGGGGGCCTCTTCGGGGCAGGGCTGATGGGCAGCCATTGCTGTTTGCTTTGCTCTTGTGATTCCCTTAGACCCTGCCACACCCAAGCTGTGCACAAAGGCTTTTTCATATGAGTGGTCTGGCCTTTTGCAATCTAAAACCTAACAAACTGCAGCTGAATCAGAGATTCCCAGAGTTTCCCAAAGAAGGCCCAAGGTTCCAGTGCAGTTTGCATTGTTTCACAGCTGGACCTCACCTGGGCACCTCCAAGCCCTACACAAAGAGGAGGAATCTGCAGATCTCTCTATAGTTCCTGCTGGGGGGCCTTAGGCAGTGGCTAACTTTGCACCTCCTGGGATATGCAAGGGCCAGTGTACCCATCCAGATTACAACTCTTCACATCCATAAGAGACACACTTAGGGGGCATACTCAGTGAGCACCAAAGCCCCACTGAAGCAAGCTTTCCCCATAAAGGTGTCTCCAACACAGAAGTTCTCCCATTGTAGGCACAACTGGTCCTCACAGCCAA
Source organism: Lasiurus borealis (assembly GCA_004026805.1). Taxonomy (NCBI): domain Eukaryota; kingdom Metazoa; phylum Chordata; class Mammalia; order Chiroptera; family Vespertilionidae; genus Lasiurus; species Lasiurus borealis. The sequence continues at coordinate 41,297 of PVJN01013707.1, forward strand.
CTGGCCTGGAGGTCAATTCCTCCCAGTGAAACCAACAGCAGTCAAGGCTTAAGTACAATAAGACTGTGCATGCACACAGCCTACCAAGAGTGTCCACCTCAGATAATTAAAGAGGCTGAGCCACTGGGCCCAGCAGGTCATCTAGCACACAAAGCCACTCTATCAACTTAGGGAAGCAGCCAAAATGTGGAGACAAAGAAACAGGTCACAAATGAAAGAAATGGAAGAAAGCAAATGACTGGATATAGAGTTCAAAACCATAGTAATAAGGTTTTTCAAGAATTTTCTAGAAAAGGCTGATACATTTAGTGAGACCCTCAAGGATATGAAAAAGGACCAACTAGAAATTAAGCATACACTGACTAAAATAAAAAAAAAATAATCAGAGATCCAATAGCAGATTAGAGGATCCCAAGAATCAAGTCAAAGATTTGAAATACAAAGAAGCAAAAACACCTAACCAAAAAGCAAAAAGCAAAAAGAATAAAAAAAATGAAGATAGTGTAAGGAGCTTCTGGGACAACTTCAAGCGTACCAACATACAAATTATGGGAGTGCCAGAAGAAGAGAGAGAGCAAGATATTGAAACATATTTTAAGAAATAATGACAGAAAACTTCCCCGACCTGGTGAAAGAAATAGGTTTGCAAGTCCAGGAAGCGCACAGAACCCCAAACAAAAGGAATCCAAACAGGACCACACCAAGAGCAAAAGACAAAGAGAGAATCTTAAAAGCAGTAAGAGAAAAACAGTTAGTTATCTACAAGGGAGTACCCACACAACTGTCAGCTGATTTCTCAACAGAAACTATGCAGGCCAGAAGGAAGTGGCAAGAAATATTCAAAGTGATGAATAGCAAGAACCTATAGCCAAGATTACTTTACCCAGCAAAGCTAACATTCAGAATTGAAGGTCAGATAAAGAGCTTCATAGATAAGAAAAAGCTAAAGGAGTTCATCAACACTAAACCAATATTATATGAAATGCTGAAGTGTATTCTGTAAGAAGAAGAAGAAGAAAAAGATAAAGATAAAATTATGAACAAAGTGACAACAAATACATATCTATCAACAAGTTAATCTAAAAATAAAGTGAATACAAAATCTGATGAACATAATAGAATCAAGGGCATAAAAAGGGAGTAAAATGACAATTCTCAGGGGAAAGGGCATGTAGGGGATGTGGGAAGATACTGGATAAAAATTGTACACCTATAGACGAGGACAGAGGGGGTTGGTAAGGGCAGGGTGGGAACTGGGTGGAGGAGACCTATGGGGGAGGAAAAAAGAGGAACAACTGTAATAATCTGAAAAATAAAAATTTATTTAAAAAATAGTAATTCAGAAATATATGTAATTGTTGATATAGGATAGCCGTCATAAATATCATATAAATGGAGACTTTCAAAAATATGCATAAGGAGGACAATAAAATAAAACAGCAGAGACAAAAATAAGTTAAGTACCCTATGCCCACCAGTGAAAAAGAAGTAAGCTTTATTCTTATCCAATCTCAGAAATTTCACTGTTTTGCTTTCTCCTGCCTCCCTCATCCACCACCAGTGAATTTTATGTAGCACTCCTTTCCCCCACATACAGCTCCTCCTTTGATTCTAATGTATAAAATAAGCTCTAAAACCACTTTTCTCTGGAACATTTTCTCAATATGTTGAGATTTTGCTTCCCAGCACTTGTAGTTATAGTTTGGCCCAAATAAATGCATACAAATTCTCTGCAGGTTTGGATGTTTCTTACATTGACATGTGTGCAGCTGAGGTTGAGAACCATTATTTTAAAGGTATATACCAGGAAATCAGCAAGAACATGTGTGTATAGGAGCAGTAGAGTTAAAATAAAAACAATGTAGATTTGATTTAATAGGTAAAAGGGAATCTTCATTGGTTCTTGAACAAGAAAGTAACATTATAAAAACTGTATTTTGATAAGATTAATTTACTAGTGAGAAATGTCAGGGACTGGGTATAAGGCAACTGGGGCAACAGAAGAGGTAAGGTTTTAGGTAAGCAGTGTAAATCATATATTACCATAAATTGTTAAGATAACTCCTGGGGGCTGGAGAGAGAATATGTAATTTCCTAAGGTGTGTTCCTCTTTTATTACTACTTAAACCAAAATACACCCATATCAACAATTACCAAGTGTTACTAGGCTAGTTATTAAAATCATTGTTATTATTACTCATAAAATGTTAAAGATGAGAAACCAGAAATTTTCCTTCCACTTGGAATGTTCACTGTCATTTGGGCTCATTGAGAAACCTACTCATCCCTAGTGTGAAGTCTCCATACAGAAGCTGTTTTCCTTTAAACGTTGCTACTTTGCATCCCCCTTTGGGTATCTCCTATGCTACTTGAGCAATCTGTATCTAGAGGACAAAGGGAGTAAAGCTAGGAAGTTACTGCTCCCCCCTTAGGTAAGGACCTAACTCTTGGTGTTTTTTATTTTATTTTGCCTTAACCAATCACCAAGCAAATATGCCACACTTACGTCATCACAATCTTTCTCTAGAGCTCAGAGAACAGCACATGGGGAACTGATCAGTTTACCTGTGGAAAAGGCCATGCCTAAGCACGTGTTGAAGCCAGTGATGGCCAGAATATCATCGAAGCTGCCAGCTGCCATGAGTAAGGTTGGAATACCTTTTTCAACACCATATCCTCCTTCCTGCAAAAGGAGCATTGAAGGCACCACAACAGCTGGAGAGACAGCACCTACAACAAAACTAATCAGGCAGTGCTTCAAACATTTATGGTAGTATCACACTCATCATCGTTATTATGAAATTATAATAACCTCTGCTCTTTTAGAGCACACACCTTAAATAGTCTTTTAAATGGCAGTGATGCATCAAATCAGAAACACATACAAACATACAAGTTCTACAGAACACTTTGCAAACTGTGGCCACGAATCACTTGCACTGCATGCACTTTGGTTGCCTAATATATATCTGCATTTATGAGTGGTCTAGAACAGTGGTCGGCAAACTCATTAGTCAACAGAGCCAAATATCAACAGTACAACAATTGAAATTTCTTTTGAGAGCCAAATTTTTTAAACTTAAAGTTCGTTCTTCTGACGCTGCTTCTTCAAAATAGACTCACCCAGGTCATGGTATTTTGTGGAAGAGCCACACTCAAGGGGACAAAGAGCTGCATGTGGCTCGCGAACTGCAGTTTGCCGACCATGGGTCTAGAAGACCTAATGGGGTTAGGCTCCAGGAACCTGCCTTTTTAAAAAGATGGCCATGGATTTGTGCATTGGAACCCAGTGATCTCAGGCCTTTTCTCGGGGTTTGGCATGTAAAATAAGACAACAGGCTAGGAAGGGGAAGACCATCCTGACCGTGATGGTGATACTAAGAACAGCAGTTAGTAGTAAGAGAAGAAGCATGTTACAGTGCTTACCATGTGCCAAACTCCATTTTAAGTAGTTTGCATATATTAAATAATTTAATCCTCACAACAACCCCATGAGGTAGCTATAATCATTTTGCAAATGAAGACATTGAGGCATAGGTGAGATCTTAGGTAACTTGCCAAAGATCACACACTAAAAAGTCACAGAGCTGGGACCAAGTCCAGGGAGACTATAGTTCCAGAGTCTTTACCATGAGAAGTAATAACTGACTTCTTACCTACTTATTAGCATGACAATTTTACTCAGCAATTTACATTTATTTACCTCTCCTGATCCCCAGCCCTTGGAAATAGAAACTGACAGTGCAGGAAGTGGCAGCAGAATTCCCTAATCACAATAGTCTAGAGGAAAACAGGACCAGGTGATCACTGCTGATGTATCTATGATCCTTTGTGCAGACTCTGGAGTGAGATCCAGTAGCTCTCTCAGCAGCACTGAGTCAGATGTAGGTAAAAAGCCTATTACTTCCTCAATTGTATTAATTATTACAACCACTGTAAAAGTTAGCACCGACAAAGATGTATACTCTATTTTGAAGTTATAATATTTACATGTTGGAATATTAATACTTACAATATTGTGCTAAAATATATATTTTGTATTTTCTGATGTCCTTAAGAAAATGCTATTATGCATTCTCTTGTATTGAACTAGAGAAAGTTCTAAATATCCATGCATATTTTCATATGACAAGGAAAAATCATTACCCCAGTATAAATGCCCATTGCCATGGTAAACCCATTAGGAAGTGGGCAAGAAGAGCAGACGTGCATGCCTCCACAAGACAAGGACCAACGGATAATCGCATACAAACACCCTTCAACTTCTGCAGGGCCTGAAATATGAAAACAGACATTATAAAATAATCTGCTAAAGACACACAGGGAAAATTACATTAATTGCTTTTTCTTTAGTATTCAGACCATGTCTGGATCATCATGAAGTTCCTAGGTAATGCGTTTCATGCTACAAACATTTCAGTATTCTAAGTGTTTTAGAGTTAGCTTATTTAGTCCTTATAGCAACCCTATAATACAGGTACTATTATTGCCATCATTATTTAGATGTGTTTATCTCAAAAGGCACAAGTTCAAGTGATTTTCCAAAGATCATGAAATTGGTGAGTGGTGGAGCTAGGTTTGAATCCAGGAAGACAGCTCACAATCTCCACACCTGTTTATCCTTCTTAGTATTGGCTTTATGTCTAACCTGTAACCCCAGCATGAACCCAAGTTAAAAACTCATCCGCAAGAATATTCATTCTACATTCAAAAACATACATGAATAAAAGCATTTTAGAAAAGCATACTGGAGAGGAGAATCCAAGATGGCGGCATAGGTAAACACCTACACTGCTGCCTTGCACAACAATTTCAAAACTACAACTAAAAGCCAAAATGGACATCATCCAGAACCACAGGAAAGCTGGCTGAGTGGAAATTCTACAACTAGAAGGAAAGAGAGGGGCTCACAGAGACCCAGAGGAGCTGCAAAAAGCTGAGGTATGGAGACGCACACAGGGAAAGAGTGGGTGCCAGAGAACCTGGTTGGCTTTCTCTGGTGGGAGGGAGATGGAGACTCCCAACAGCATTGAACCCCTTATCCTACGACACTAAACCCCAGGTCCAGCCGAAACTCATACGGGGGGAGTTTGGACTGTGAAAAGGGAGAAGTGCACAGAAATTTAGGGGAGTCGTAAAAGATCAGAAGTCTGGTAAGGAGCATGGCACTGCGTGCAGAGGACCGACTGCTGATTGTTCTACTGGCTTTCACGAGTGAGCGGGAGACAGACCCTCCCAACTGCGCCACTTCTAACTCCATTAAACCCCAGTTTCAGGCGAAACTCTGGGGACCCAGACTCATGTGGTCCCAAAGCACAGGGAAGCAGGAAGGGCAGCAGTCTAGAAGCATGTGCACACAGGGACCGCTCCAGCGATAACCCAGTCATGTGAGACTCAGGGGCCATGGAGGGCAGGACCGACTGGAAGGCAAGGTGGTCCCTTAAGCCCTGAGACTCCACCCATCCCAAGCTTAACATAGAGGCTTTTGCAGTTTTTCAAGTCTGGTATCATAAGGCTGAATCCAACAAAGAAGTTCCCCTGGCATAGTGAAAATGCAGAGACAAGGAAAGGGATCACAAACAAAAGAAATGGAGGAAAACAAATGACTGGATATAGAGTTCAAAACCACAGTTATAAGGTTTTTCAAATATATCCTAGAAAAGTTGGATAAAGTTAGTGAGACCCAAGAGGAGATGAAAAAGGACCAACTAGAAATTAAACATACACTGACTGAAATAAAAAATATTATACAGAATCCTAACAGCAGACTAGAGGAAGGCAAGAATCAAGTCAAAAATTTGAAATATAAAGAATCAGAAAACACTCAACTGGAAAAGCAAAAAGAGAAAATAATCCAAAAATGTGAAGATAATGTAAGGAGCCTCTGGGACAGTTTCAAGTGTACCAACATCAGATTGAAGGTGCCAGAAGAAGAGAGAGAGCAAGATACTGAAAACCTACTTAAAGAAATAATGACTGAAAACGTCCCACATGTGGTAAAAGAAATAGACTTACAAGTCCAGGAAGCACACAGAACCCCACATAAAAGGAATCCAAAGAGGACCACACCAAGACACATCATAATTAAAATACCAAGAGCAAAAGACAAAGAGAGAATATTAAAAACAGCAAGAGAAAAACAGTTCACTATCTACAAGGGAGCACCCATATGACTGTCAGCTGATTTCTCAACAGAAACCATGCAGGCCAGACGGGAGTGGTAAGAAATATTCAACGTGATGAATAGCAAGAACCTACAACCAAGAATACTCTATCCAGCAAAGCTATCATTCAGAATTGAAGGGCAAATAAAGAGCTTCACAGAGAAGAAAAAGCTAAAGGAGTTCATCAACTCCAAACCAGTATTATATGAAATGCTGAAAGGGACTCTTTTGGAAGAGGAAGAAGAAAAAGGTAAAAGATAAAAAATTATGAACAAAAATACATATCTATCAACAGGTGAATCTAAAAATTAAGTGAATTAAAAATTTGATCAACCGAATAAACTGGTGAATATAATAGAATCAGGAGCACAGAAAAGAAGTGGACTGATATTCTCAGAGGGAAAGGGGTGAGGGGTGTACAGGGAGAGACTGGACAAAAATCATACACCTATGCATGAGGTCAATGGGAGGGAGGTAAGCATAGAGGGAGGGTTGGGACCCGGGTGGAGGGGAGCTATTGAGGGGATAAAAGAGAAACAAATGTAATAATCTGAACAATAAAGATTTAATTTAAAAAATTATGAACAGCAAATACGTACCTATCAACAAGTGAATCTAAAAATTAAGGGAATTAAAAATTTGATCAACAGAATAAACTGGTGAATATAATAGAATTAGGAGCACAGAAAGGGAGTGGACTGATCATTCTCAGGGGGAAA